>BQNB010007370.1:25834-93741 GCA_026074375.1 Tanacetum coccineum | reverse complement strand
CGTGCTTTTAATTACGAGGTCTAGAAGGTTGTGTTGTAAAATACTTTTAAAGAGTAGGTTAAATGACTCTTATATTGCTATTGTCTAGGTAGAAAAGCCCATTTGCTTGAGGACAAGCAAATCCCAAGTGTAGAGGTATTTGATGAGGTATTATTTTATACACTATTTTGGGGTCATTTAACCCCCTTAAATCATGCAAATATGCCTAGATTATGTGCTTAATCGTTTGTTTTCAGGTTTTTAACACTTGGATGGCTTTTAGAGGAAATACACGTGACTTGGGCTCATTTGGAGAAGAAACGGACAAGATTACGGACCTACACCAAATCTCTTGAAGACTTTTGCAAACAGTGGCTGGAGACGGCGTCGCAGGCATAAAGCGACGCCGTCGTGATCTATCTAGTGACGGCGTCAGGAATTTGGCGACGGCGTCAGGACGTGGCCGACTTAAAGAGGATCTAGAATCGTCTATGTGGCGACGGCGTCAGGATTGCAAAGCGACTCTATCGCGCCGACATCTTTATAAATATAAATCCGTTTTTAGGGTTTTAGTGTATAACTTTAGGGTAATTTTGTATAACCCTAGGGAGACGAACCCTAGTCGTTTTAGGAGCTTTATAGGTCATTTTTAGGGCCTCAAAACCATATTGTACTACCGTGAATCTATGTTTTAATCAAGTAAGGTTATTTATCATTAATCATTCAATATGTCTATGTGTTGCTTGATTAATCTATCTTCTTGCTTTCTTTATAACATGCGAGGCTAAACCCTCCTTTATATTTATCTATGATTGCATGAAACTTAGATTTTAGATCCTTTTGATGTTGCTTCTTGTTAATGAATGTGCACGTTAGGCTTTAGAAAACCAGCTTTTGTCTGTATCGCTGTTGATATGTCTAAGGAAACACGAGTAGTGTAGAAAGGATACCATCAGTAACAGTCTTCATACTACCTTACCCACTATATGGTTGATCCCTCTTAAGTTATTTCACATGCATTTAATATACTCTTAGGGGCCTTGTAATAGTCTTCATACTACCTTACTTGTGCGTTGCCTTAACGGAATATTAAATAGACTGGGGGTTCGTGTAATCCGTTCATGCCCTAGGAAATACTTACACATATCATCACAAGTGTGACAAAGCAACGGATCTAGGAAAAGCAATATGAGGAGTAGTGCATGATTAGGTAAATACATTTAATTATCATAAAGTTATACAATAGATAGATATTGGATCGAAACTTTATTAGTTAAACAAACCAACCTCTCAAACCATAGATTTACCTACTTTCATAAAACATAAAAATACAAAAATAATCTTTTCTCAACCTCTAGAATTCTGTTAGACCGTGATCAAGCCTTCCCAACCTATTCCCCTAGAGAACGATAACAGCCCCAAAGTCTTGCATATACTACTACTACAACTGTTAGGTAATCTGCCTAGGGAGTTGTAAAACTTCATGTAGAAGTCCTATGATGACCGCATCAACGTTTATAAACCAACTACTGAACTGAAGGTTGGGCTAGTATGCATCTGCTTCATCAATTTGAACGAGCTAATGGAGGGATGGTGGCCAGTGATGATGAAATCGTGGGATTTTAACTACTTGTTTTGTGTTTATTAAATCTAATGCCAATTATATGTGCATCCCATGTCTTATCTTGTCCTTTAATGGTTTTAGCTTTTAGCTTGCTCGAGTTAAGGATTTGAGCAATCACATGTGTCTCGTTCATGGATTTGGACGAGCATGTGTGGTTTTATCGCTTTTTCTGGAGCATTGGTATCGGCTAGGATTATTCACCTGTTTAAACATGTGTTTGTCACCTATGTTGCCTTTAAGATCTATTTAGACTTTAACTCTAGTTGGTGTAGTTTTGTGTACTTTTCAATCTTATAATAGAATACATGTTATGCCAGTGCTATTGAGTGACCACCCCGAAATGAAACACTTAGACTAGTGAGAGTTGAGTGATTTTGATCCCCTTTTTGTGGGGTGTTCGGCTTTGGCATTTTCTAGCATAGGTAGTTTGTAAATTTATATCTCCCGATTTAAATTAGGAGATATCGTTTTAAAAATTATTCTAACACGTCTACTTGAGGGCAAGTAGAACTCAAGTAGGGGATATTTGATAACATCAAATACTCTATACCTTTTTGTATCAAAATCCCTTGAAAAACGTTCATAAATGTTTGATTTGTGATTAAAATATGTACTTAATCACTTTATATTTCATTTACAGGAAATTATGAGCTTTGGAACGGAAAAACACGAGACTTGGACTAATGCAGTATTGATGCCAAGACATAACTATGGCGTAGTTGCCACGATAAGACTACGACGTAGTTGAATTCAAGACCCTTATTGCCTAGAAGAAACTACAACGTAGTTTCCACAATGGGATTACGGCATAGTTATCATGATTCACCTTGGGATCCTGCGTCTAGTCACAACTACGGTATTGGCATTAACTACGCCGTTATTACAATTGGCTACATAAAGGAAAGTCTGCATCAGCAAACTACGACGTAGTTATGGGTATGAACTACGCCATAGTTGAGTCCAAACCTATAAATAGAGGCCCATTCTCTGCTCATTTGTACATGCATTCAGAGTGAAGTTCTAGGGATCTACTAGGGCTTTTGGAGATAGAAGAATTCGGCTCCATCCATCATTAGTCCAAGGGAGAAATCACTTTTACTAAATTTTTGTATTAATCATTCATCACAGACATTGTAAGATTATAAGGTTTATTCAATCCAAGAATTCCTTCATTATTTCTTATGTTATCTGTAGTATGAGTGGCTAAGCACCTTAAGTGCTAGTCTTGTTACGATATTGTTATGGTTTGATGCTTGTTTCCTGTCGAATTATCATTTTATGGATATCCTTATTGCTTGTTGCGTGATCCCTGAGTTTTAGTAGTGTTGAGGGTAGTGTAGATCCTGTTAGGCTTTATATTAGGCTTAATTGTTAAATTAAGGGTTAACATGGTACTAAGGATAGGTTGGAAACTTGTCCTTCGTGTAGGGATTGCACCAATATTACAGTCATTGCGTAAGTTAGACAATATATATGTTTCGAAATATTTCACGAGTGTTTTATTAGCCAAGAAGTAGGATTATCAGCACTAGACAGGTCTTTAGGATAATTAGGGTTAATCACTGTAGCCTGGATACCCAACCTTCATGATCTACGAGGGATTGAGATCATAGGATATACAAGACAGGTTTCGTTGCCAGTTCGGGTCTATCGATATTCGAACCACCATAAGTGATAACTAGACATTACACTAGGAAACACCATTTTAAGTGTAACAAAGGGAATAAAGCTAGGTTCGTACGTTTTTTGTCCATTCACCAATTCTCTATTTTAAATCGCATTTTTACTTTACTTTAGAGAACTAGTCAATTCATATTTCAAACCATTTTTTACCCTGTGATTATTAAATTTTTAAATCTAGGCCATTTACTTAAAATAGGCCAAACTGAATCCCATAATTTCCATCTGATAGCAATTTAGGAAAAAAAATCCAAAAAAAGGCTTTGAAAAAGCGCGATTTTTGGATTATTTGCATGGATTTCTTGCTTTTTTAATTTAAAATTACTAAATTAAAAGAAAAATGAAAGAAAATTCTAAAACGGGGCTTTAGAAGAGTGAAAAACGAAGAAAACGAGACCCGGGCCCGAAACTCGAGCTTTATAAAAACAAAAGTTTACAAAAATGACCCTACGAAAGTTTTTCTATTTTTCCTAAGTGAAAAATGATAAAATAAAATTTTCTAAAAAAGAAAAATATTTTTTTGATTTTTATTTAATTTATTATAATTAAAAAACAGTTTTAAAGAAAATAAATTATAAAAAATACTAAACATTTTTAGAAAAATCTCAAAAAATACAAGAAAATAGCTTGAAAGATGCAGAATTTAAGAAAATTAAAAGCTGGAAATTTGGGCTTATAAATAAGCTGTAATAAGCAGAAAAGGGGCTGAAGGCTTTTGGGCTAAAAAGCCCTTAACAAATTAATTGTGCAAAGTCTTAGTGGATGAGCTATTGGAGCAACTGGTTATTGAGTGGGGGTGTTAAGTGTGTTATGAACGGAGAGGTCCCGGGTTCAAACCCTAACCTTTCTTTTTTTTGTTAAAACTTTTTTTTTCTTTTTTTTAGAAACTTGTAAAAAAGTTAAAAACACAAAACTTTAAAAAAGAAAAACTTTTAACAAAGCTCAAATAAGCTGATGAAATAAGCTAAAAGGATGGCAGTGCTAACACTTTTTAAACACTAACACTATATATAAGCAAACTATTGGGCAATTAAGCTCAAATAAGCAAAGACAAAAATAAATTAAACTAAAACAGATAAGCAATGGTCCTAATAAGCAAATGTAAATATAAATAAGCAAAGATTAACAAACAAATAAGCTAGAGACTAAGTGCAAAAAAAAGGGCAGACTAAACTAACTTAACTAAGGGGAAACTTAAGGAAACTGTTAAGACCTTAAGGGCAAATAAGCTATGGCTAAACTAAATAAGCATAGTCAGGCAACTAACTTAACCTAATAAGCTAGTGGGCTCCAGAATAAGCTAAGTTTAACAGGCAGAAAAGGAAAGAAAAACTAAATAAGCTATGGCCTAAAAGGTAAGCAGACAGTCAAAGGGGGTCTCTATTGGCTTAAAAATAAGCAACCTAGAGGGACTCTTAAGGCTTAAGCTTATAGGGTCTTGTAGATGAGCTTATGGGTTTCTAGAAAAGCCAAGAAGTAAGAGTTTTGATCAACAATGAGCAAGAAAAAGAGTTACAAAGTAAGCTGCTTAGCACCAGGGGAGGTCTTGTAGTTTAAAAAGGAGCTAAAAGCAGGCTTATGAATAAGTTTCAAAATAAGCTCATTACCAAAAAAATGACTCAAAACAGATTGACACAAGCTTGAAGTGAGTTTGAGTGCAAAATTTCATAAGCTATTATCAACTTAAACCATCTGATAAAATGACTTAAAAATGACAGTTTTATGAAAAAGACACTTAGCAAAAAAAAGTTTAACAGATTTGAAAACCATGAAAGAAAAACCAAAGAACTAACACCACTCTATTTTGACACTGAAATGGACTTAAAAACAAAACTCAAAAGTAGATTTTAAAAAGCTGAAGCTAAGGAGCTTAAAAACTGATTTTGGGAAAACAGTTTCTAAGATGTTTATAGAAAAACTTGAAAAAACAATTTTTAAGACTAAAAAGCTTGTTGAAACAGATTGAACACAAGTTAAAAGGACTTGCCAAGGATGGTAAAGTGAGCCAATGGGTTTGTTAACCCTAAATGACCCAGTTTGACCACTAACCCAAACACCCCTTTAAGTGGTAAAAATGTTTGACAGATTAAGAAAAAGCTTTTATAAGAACTTTTAATGACTTAAACACTTAAATGAAAGAGTAAAAACAGTGATTAAAGACAGATTAATTTAAATGTCAAGTAAGTATAAAAAACATGTGAAGTGCATAAAAATAAATTGCAAGAAAATTTAAATGACAATTAATTTAAATGACAATTGTATTAAAAGAAGACAGTAATAAAAAAAGGTACAAATCTTGATATAAGCTTTTGCCTTATAACAAAAATTCGACCAAGACAAACCCTACTCTATTACATTGCTTTTATATTGAAACCCTAAGCTATTAGTCTTCATAAGCTGTGCTAGTTGTGTTTTCTTGGTGAGGAGAAAAGCTCAAAATCATCTTAGCCATTCTTTTTGCCTTGGAGCCCAATCTGAGTGTTTTCGACCCTTGATATCTTGTCTTCTTTCAGTAGCCAATGGGAGTTTGGAGGATTGCCAAGCTGTCAAGTCCATGTGGGTGTGTGGGGATAGTGGTGGTGATGGTTTTGGAGGGTTGTGGACATTAATCGAGGGGTGAGAGTGATGGGGGGTTTTGGGCGGGAAAGGTGTGGGAAAGATAAACAGTGTTTATCTATTTTTTTAAATGACAGGGGTGAGTTTGGAGATGTGTCAGTTTTACCCCTTGAGGGTGTATGTTGTAATTACACCGAAGGTCCTATGTGGTGTTAAAGGGTTTTGGAATTAGGCAAAGTTAGTCCCTCGTTGTTATATGGTATATTGCATACATCGTCCTTGTGTGGGTAAAGTTTAAGGGATTGGCAGAATTGGCCCCCCAATGTTTTAAGAAAGGTATTGGGCTTAATATATGATATGGGCCTTCAAGTCTTCAATAAATATACTAATGGGCTTATCCGGCCCATTAGATGGGTTCGGGTGGGCCCATTTAGTATTCTTCGATGTCGGCTCCGGTTTTGTCCGTTGACTTTTCCGGGGTTGACTTTGGTTTTGACTTTTTGGACTTTGGCTTCGATTTGACTTTGGCTTTTCCACGCTTTTCCATTCCGTGCTCGGTTTTGTCCGTTTTTGCTTGATTTTTCGTCCTTTTGTCGGATATCCGTTTCCTGCACAATATAAGTGAAAACATACAAATACAATGTATTTTTGGTACGTTTTTGGTCATTTAAGTCCGATTTTAATGGTGAAAGGTATGTGTAATTAAACGCATACCAAAATCCCCCATACTAAGACATTGTCGTGTCCTCACGCAATGCTATGAAGTAAGCACTTAGAAAACTAAGAATCTCGATCCCCCTCGACTAATAACCTCGAAAAGTAGCTAAGTGTTCGTCAAGGGAAATTTAAAGACTCATAAGTTTTGAAAAGCCCCCGTCTTTACCATTTTTAAATATATACTCTTATTCCTACACATATTTTTGTATTTTTCATTTCAAGCAACTAACTAACTTATTTGACTTTCGTTATTTTATAACTTTAAGGGATCATAGAACAAGATGCATTTCGATCCGAGAATGCCCCAAAAAGGATAAATTCATCGTCCCCGACTTTTCACTTATTCCAAACCAAGCTTAAAACAAAATCACCGTTAATTATGAGTTAAGATGCTAACACTACTCATATTTGCAACTTGTAAACTTTTCACTCCCGACAATTATTATATCTTAAGTGTATGTGCTATTTTGAATTTCAACTTTGGATCAATGTTTTGCAAAATTCCATGTTTCACGTTCCACCCGAGAATAATGAGTTTGAAGGCGAGATCATCCCATGTAGCGACTTTCGTCTCGGCACATCCCAACCTTGCGGTTAAGTGACCAGGCTTTTGACACCTCACAGAGACTAGTATCGGGACTCACGGACCTTAGGTTCAAAAACTCTTAGGTTTTCCGTATACACATAGCTTATAAAATAGAATAGTCAAAGTTCAAAAGCATATTTGAATTTAACAAAAAGAGATCTATCATTTATTAATTCACACTTAATATTAAACCATAATATTGATGCAATTGTAACCCTCGACCTTTTAGAAGACTGCAACATCGGTTGTGAGCCGACAAGATGCAACAAACTTTTATCAGCCCACAGATTATATTTATTACTTATCATATTTTTTTTTCATTTTTCATCATCAAATTTTATTTTTTTTATTTTTTAGGGAAGACTTCTTTTTGAAAAATTCAAGTATAAATTTGAACTAAGGCTAAAGTTTATGCTATATATTACAAAAAATTATTGATTTAAGTTTAATCTCCAAAAATAGCACGTATATTAATCAGGTTAAGATCTTATGGGAGAAAAACTGACAAATTACACACATGAGCTCTTAAGATTTCTAAATAATCCTTGTTTAGCATACAACTCATACTTAACTCTATCATTTTTCTTTCTTCGCGAATATTCGCGAACTATTTACATTAATTCGTAAAGGACACACCAACATGGCGTAAACCGGTAATGGCCATGTTTATAAAGTATGATAGTCAATTGAATTTTGACAAAGCTCATATCACAATGTAAAACGGTAAGTCGAGACATATTCATCATAGACGGTGATTGGTGCGACAACTACTCTCAAATAGAGTTATCATAATTGACTACGCAAAGTCAATGGATGACATCGCGGATCTGCTTATGAAAGGCTTAAGCAGAGAGTTAGTTAGAGAGTCGTCTAAAGGAATGTGACTAAAGCCCTTAAAGGAATGAGTTTCTATGAAGGAAAACCTAACCCAATTGACTAGAGATCCCAAGATCTGGGTTCAAGAGGACAGCCTAATCATAGAAATGTGGAGAAATTCATGTCAATATGGGATGTTACTTAAAATTGTAACATCCTAGTCCATTCCTATAACAAATGTGACTTGTTGAGGTTAAGCGTATGGCTTTAATGATTCAGGATGAAATCACAAAGCATAATGATTCAAGATGAAATCGCAAAACATATGTTTTTAATGATTCAGGATGAAATCACCTATGTGAGAGAGAGAAGTGGGGTCGCTTCGAAGGGAATTGTGGGAGGCGCAATTCCTAAGATCTCTTGCAGAACCAGGCTAGTGTTCATGACCATAACGAGCATGACTATGAGGACTTGACAAGGTCAGGGAGAGTCTTGTGTGAGTGTGTATTGTCGTCTACGTAAATAGATGTTTAGTTCAAGGACATCGCGTCTACTCAGTTCTAGGAGACTTAGTGCATCTCACAAGGGAAGGTTCAAAGGGTCACACCTACCTATCCTATGCAGGACTAAACCGCAGAAATTTTGCTAAAACTTTCGTGTGTTTTTGACCGATTTCCATTCATGTGGGGGATTGTTGGAAAAATAGTATATGTTATATATATTTATGTCCAAAATCGAGATAATATGTATGAGATATCGTGTCTCAAAGTAGGACACGTAAAAACACAAAATTTAGATATCTATTTTAGGAATAGATTTAAACTTATCAAATAAGTTTGTACATAATATTTTGTGTCATTAAAAGATATGCAAATCTTTTTTTGTTAATAAAAGATTTGTTTAAGTTGGGCAGTTATTTATCTTGAAAAACAAGACAACATTTTCACTATAAATGGAGGCCTAGTCTCATTCGTTTTAGATACAACTAAATATGCAGCTCCATAGAAAACCAAGTTCCAACAATCCTTTCGATCAGAAATGTACGACTGCTTCTGTGATTTTTTAGGCAAGTTTGTCAGGTCCGGCTGTACAACAGCTTTGGGCGTTGTACCCTGCGAAACAGACGGCGAATCTTTTTTAAGGGAATCATGTTAAACACGAGCCTCGTTCCACGACCTTTTACTGCTTTTATTTACTTATCGTTATATAGTGTCTGTCTTCTGCTTCTACCCTTTCTGTCTGTTATTTAACTTTTTGTTATTTATTTTCTTTTAATTTAATTTATTGTATTATAATTCAATTTTATTAATAAAAGTGTAACAGTTTCCTAACAATTCTATCCTTTAACATTTTAATCTCATCCAAATCATCACTTTCCACATCAGCTAACACACTATACTTATTCTCTTGTCTTCCATTACCAGGTGTATTAACAATATTTTTTCCCTTATCATTCCTTACTGGTAGTGAAGGAAATTATTCCTCAAAAGATTTCTCCTTATTATTCCCACCCATACTTTCCACATTTACTTTTTTCTTGTACCATTGCTTCCTGACTTGCTAGTTATTGTTTTGTATATAGCCATGTTTCTTATCTTCACCCAAATTAACCTTGTTATTAAGGTAATTCTTATCCACTCTACTTGTTTCCACATTATTCTTACCACCATCAAACTGGAAACCTCCCTTCCTATTGTCATACATGTTTGTTTTTATGGCCTCAAAAACTTCCTCAGTTGTTCTCTCTCTCTCACTGCTGCCAGCTATGCACAAACACCATACAATAATTATAAATAAGAGGTTGTAGGTCCTTATAAACAGGATCTCAATGAGCCTTACACTACTTATAGTCCTTTGAATGAATCCAAAGATACTATGAGAGACAATACCTGTGAATATAAATATTGACGCGGAATATCAATATCTATACCAAGATGAACACAAGAACAAAATACTAAACTTGCTATTACTATTACTATTTGATTGTAAATTCTCAATCAACTCATATATTTACAATACTATTCTATGTTCCTTTTATAATTAAAAACAGTGGATTGTCTTTTGAAACAAATCTATTAAAAAACATAAGTTTTTATTTTTTTAAGTAATTGTAATTTTTCAATGAATCAAGAAGTTGTTTATTTGGATACAAGATATGATAATTATACAAGTTATTATTAAATATCATATTATATACATCATTTTTACTAAATTAGTGGGAGTGTTTGTTTGACTTGTCTAGTTTATTTTAAACCGGGTCGAGTTTAATTATTAACTAGATATAATTCTTGAAATTTTGAAGTTTAAAAGTATATTTGTAGAAACTTTGTTGAGTTTCTTTAGAAGAATTGATCTATTGAAACCTTGTTGTGTTTCTTTAGATAAATGGATCTACTAAAACCTTGTTGAGTTTCAGTATAGAAATAGATCATGTAAAATAGATCTATTAAAGATCTTTTATTGGAATTTGACAACATCATATTACATATGTGTTTTGTTAAAATATTATGTAATAGGTGATATTGTTTAATTGTTTTAATCGAAATACTTTTTTTAAAATGGTTTTGTATAACGGATCTTACAAAAAATTTTTGTCGTTTTCTAAACAAAGACGAATCAAAATCGTTTTTGTTAAGAACACCTTCGTGATTAAGCATGTTGTTAATAGTACCAAAATTAGTTTCAAACTAATCATGGGACCTCGTATTAACAAAATATTTGGGATGTCACGAGTGACATCTAAAGGATCTGCTCCCGAACTTGTTAAAAGGGAGACCGATACTCGAGTTACGTGTACGGTAAATGCTTTGAAGCATTCAGAAACCTTATGTGCCATAACTATGCGTTATATGGTTTGAATGACATGAAAAACTAAGGCCATGAGGGAATCCGACCTTAGATAATGGTGGATTAACACTTCAGTATCATGTCATGTATGTAGTGATAAGAGTTTGATTAACTCTTTCAATGCAGTTGAGAATGGAGAGAACGATTTTGGGCAACTCTCTAACTGCTAATATCAGGGTAAAAGGAGATGTGATTCACATCTGGAAAAGAGTCTAAGTTAACCAACGCGTTGTACGTGCCAAAGATTTCGTAGGAATCTTATGTCTGGATGGCTGCTTAATGAATTTTGGCTTTCATCTTGTGTTTGAATCAAATAAAAAAATTGAGTTAACGAATAACATAATTTGAGTCCGTACGGGTTACGTTTTTAAAAAAAATGTTTAAGCTGAATGTATTTTTTAATGGTCATTTTAGTAAAATGAGTATGAATTCAGCTTATTTGATTCTCTAAATGTATGGCATGGCTGACTCGGACATGTTTTAAATTTTAACTCAATATGTTATCTAATTAAACTAAATTGGATACCAATTTTGTATTGACATGGACTACAAAATTAAAATTTGTGTTGAAGCCAAATTGACAAGATTGTCTTTTCTCTTGGTCGAACGGAAATAACCGAACCCCTTGATATGATTCACATGATTTTATGTGATTTGAAATTGATACCTAATAAGGTGTGATACAATATATTGCTACTTATACTTACTTGAGAGTAAGGATATAGACAAGATTGTTCTATATAAATAAGTTGAGAATCAACTTATTATCGAAAACAAGGTGGTTCAAAGTCATATCGGAGGTGAATATGTGTTTCCATTTCTAAATTTATGTGCTAAACTTAGAATAAGACACAAATTTATTGCTCTTGATACTCCAACAAGAGAATTGTTGAAAGAAAAGAACTGTGCCTTAGAAGATATGGTTAATGCCATGTTCTTAAGTCCTGGTTTAAGCCATGGCATGTGGGGGAAAGCGATTATATCGGATAGTTATCTTTTAGATAAGATCCCTTGTAAAGTAAAATCAAGATTAGTTCTTTATGATAAATAAGGATTGGAAGAAACTTTCTTTTTAGTATTTACAAATGTTTGGATCTGTATTGAACCCCAAGGTTCAAAAGATTTGACTGAAAAATGTAATTGCATATTTTAGTATATGCTCATAACAGTTAAGTGTCATGGTTTCTTTGTGGTATGTTTATCTATTCAAGGATAGTATATGGAATAAAGAAGTGCTTCCTTCTTTGAAAGTGTATTTCCATGTTAACAAAGGAAATTTCGACTGATCATTTCTAGAATTGATGACAAAGTTATCCAAGATCAGAGACAACAAGATGAAAATGATCTCCAAGATGAGAGACAAGATCAACCCAAAAAAGAAGAGGTTGAACCTAGAAGAAGCAAAAGGGCAAGAATCAAGAAATCGTTTGGACACGATTTTGTTTCTTTTATGGGAGAAAACAAACCTACTTCTTATTAAGAAGCGATAACTTTCTCGGAAAGGCTCAATGGAAAGAAGCCATTTAAAGCGAAATAGATTTTATTTTAAAAAACTCATACTTGGTAGAACGTGGATTTACTTTTGGCGTTGTAAACCATAGGGCTAGAACATGGATCTTCAAGAAGTAAATAAAGCGATGGCAACCATTTGACAAGTACAAAGTAAGATTGAAATAAAGGATTTAGACAACGCGAAGGTCTAGGTTACTTTGATACTTATTGGCCTGTTACGCGAATAACCTCGATTAGGATACTTGCTATTGTCGCATTAAGGAAATTTGGAAGTTTACCAAATAGATGTGAAAAAAAGGCATCTAAAACGGAGATTTAGAAGACAGACAAATATATATGAACCAACCGAGGGTTTCATGGATCCTAGATTAGAGAGCAAGTTTGGAGGCTTGTTTGTCATTATTATACTTAAGAAAACGCTCCCAAACCAAAGGACATAAAATTTCAACCATTATTATGGAAAATGTGGTATTCAAAATTAATGGATGCATGATGAGTACTCATGTGTGTATCCATAGTGGCTTATATTTATCAACCTAGAAGTGATAAGAAGTAAACAAATCCACTTAATGACATGTATGGAGTCAAGTCTTGGACATGAACTTGCATTAAGTTGTTGAATATGGTTTTGGATCTAGGTCAATGAAACTAATATGGTTTTGTTTTGAAGTCAAAAACATTATAAGGACAATATTCTTGAGAGGTTCAATGTGGGGGATTTCGGCCAAGCTAGAATCCAATGACATCTTTTTAATTCTAAAGGTGTTGCTCATTTTGAATACTCAAAGAATATTGGGCATCTTATGTGTTTTAATATCGGGCGTCTGAACTAATTTTCACAAATATAGGTCAAGGTGGGGACAATTTGGTAATTATTTCCATGAGTACTATGATTGAATTATGAAGATATTCACAACATGCTATCAAATGATAGAGTAATGTAAAATACGATTCTTATATGTATTACGTAATCTAGATCCACTAGAGCGGATGTAATTACGCTAAGTGGGAAGCTATGTCTTGGAAATCTTAAAAGTATTCAAAACAGACGCTTATAGCTAAATCTATGATGAAATCTGAATTTATCATTTAAGATAAATTTATAGAATATGCGGGATATTTACTTATTTGTAAAGGACATACAACATCGGCGAAAACCGCGTAACGGCCATTGTTTTTAAAGTGTGATAGTCAATAGAATTTTGACAGAGCTCATATCACAATGTTAAAACGGTAAGTCAAGTCCATATTCATTCATAGACGGTGATTGGTGCGAACTATATATCTTCTATGAGTTAATTCTCGATTGACTTCGTGACAAGTCAATGGATATAAATCGCGGATCCGATTACAAAAGGCCTTAAGAGAGGTGGTTAGAGAGTCGTCTAAAGGAATGTGACTAAAGCCCTTAAAGGAATGAAGTTTTCTATAATGAAAACCCTAACCTGGTGACTGGAGATCCTAAAGATATGGGTTCAATAGGACAAACCTAATAGTAGAAATATGGGGGAAGTCACGTAAAATATGGGGTGGTTAATTAAAATTGTTAACACCCTAGTCTATTCTATAACAAAATGCGGACTAATTTGATGGTTAAACACATATGGGCTTTCAATGATTCAGGATGAAAATACAAAGCATAAGGATTCAAGATGAAATCGAAACATATGTTTTTAATAATTTAGGATGAAAATCACCTTATGTGAGAGAGAAGTGGTGGAGTTATCAAACGGAATTATTTGGGGGGCGCAATTATAAGTGCTCTTACAGAACCAGGCTAATGTTCATAACCATAACGAGCACGACTATGACGAACTTGTGAAGGTACTGGAGAGTCTTGTTGTGAGTGTGTCCCCCCATGGTAGTCTACGTAAACTATATGTTGAGTTAAGGACATCGCGTCTACTCAGATATAGGAGGTACTAAGTGCATCTCATCAAGGGAATGTTCCAAAGGGTCACAACCTACATATCATATGCAGGACTCTACGTAAAATTTTCCGCACGAAAAATTTCGTGTGTTTTTGACAGTTTTCCTTTTCATGTGAGGTTGTTGAATACCTATTGTTTATGTTATATACTATTGATTGCCATATTGAGATTATATGGTAGGTCGTGAGCGTGGCGCTATGTGGGTCACTGGTTTTATTATTTTGAGGTTTTGAGATGGGGCCTGGTTGTGTGGAGGTTTAGTTGCTTATGTTGTTTGTTTACGTATATTTTGTTTTTTACGTGGCAAAAAGATATGCAAATCTTTTTTTGTTAATAAAAGATTTGCTTAAGTTGGGCAGTTATTTATCTTGAAAAACAAGACAACATTTTCACTATAAATAGAGGCCTAGTCTCATTCGTTTTAGACACAACTAAATATGCAGCTCCATAGAAACCAAGTTCCAACAATCCTTTCGATCAGAAATGTATGACTGCTTCCGTGATTTTTCAGGCAAGTTTGTCAGGTCTGGCTGTACAACAGCTTTGGACGTTGTACCCTAGGAAACAGATGGCGAATCTGTTTTAAGGGAATCGTGTTAAACACGAGCCTCGTTCCACGAACTTTTACTGCTTTTATTACGTTGTACTCTGGGAAACAGACGGCAAATCTGTTTTAAGGGAATCGGGTTAAACACGAGCCTCATTCCATGACCTTTTACTGCTTTTATTTACTTATCGTTATATAGAGTCTGTCTTCAGCTTCTACCCCTTTTTGTCTGTTATTTAATTTTCTGTTATTTCTTTTTTGTTAATTTAATTTATTGTATTATAATTCGATTTTATTAATAAAAGTATAACAATTTCTCAACATATTGCAATCTAATAAACCTATCTTCAAAATTTATAATCATATATCCACTATATAATTGAAGTCGTTGTGGTAATACTCGAATACACATAGAAATTAAAAGGAAGAAAATGGAACAAGGTGACATGTGCATTTTTAATACAAGTTTACGTATTTAAAAAAATGAAAACCATATCTTATGCAAGTTTCTGTATTAAAAGATTAAAAACCAAAATTGATTTGTTGAATATAAATATCTTTAATTTATAGTTTATATTTCTTCCAGAATGTATTTAAGCTTTAAGTAAATCACATCAAGCGATTCCAAGATTTAATGTTTTTAATTTGGTGAATGAAGGGTATATATGTAATATAACTTGCTAAAAAACATTTATATAAAAGTACTTAACATTAAATTCATTTAAATATGATAAAAGTGTGTTTTTGGACATACGTGTGAATTATAAAGTTTTAAAAGGATATTGACGTCATTATAAAATTTGAAAGGATATTGACGTAATTTATAAGTTTTCTAAGGATATAGACATAATTCTCCCTAAAAAATTGATGATTATAGTGTGTCCTTGATGAGAATCTCTCATGTATTAAGACCGAGTTTTATAAAAGGTAAATAAACCATTAAAATAAAATATTAGGTCAATTAGAGGGTGAAGGTGTATTATGATAAGCACGTTCTATTGCCCCAATCTATATGTTTTATGTGAGGGAAATGAAGTTGTAAAATCACTTATGTAAGCCTTAACCAACTCAATTAAATGGTATTACATAAAGGCGATTGTATCTTTATGAACATGGTACAATGTATGGACTGTGATTTAGTATCAATCATTACCTATGAACCAAGACATTTAAAGAAACCCCTAATAACGTGACGCAAATATCCATATCTTTATTTACAGTCTATTAGTTGGGACTAACAAAGTAACTAGTTTAAGGGTTACTAATTTCTAATCCTATCAAACTATTGTCCTATTCAAAGATAGGGAATTACATACATCCCATTTAAACATCATAAATTACATATTTCCCCAATCAAATATTGAAATTACAAATTTCCCCATTTTCATCTAACTTTATAAGAAGACAATTATACCCTTATAATTATTCTTTGGATTTGGGTACCAAAATACTCTTAACATGTTGTCATCCTACATATGTGGCTGTTCCTCTTTATAATCAAGAACTAAATGATTAACTTATGACAAATCATTTGTACTAGTTAACCTATCAATCTATTTTAAAAGTGGCATGAGACATCCCTTGTTAAAATAAGAATGTATAAAAGTGAACAAGTGACACTGCCTTGCTCATATCCTCCAATTGAATGTGAAACACTTACCACAAAAATATTTAAATCATGTGATTAAAATATTTGAAGATGAATATGTAATTGCAAATGATGGCCACACATTTTACTCGAGAGTTATAGAACAACATGTATAATTTTGAAATTTTGTTTTTATTTGTTTTGTTTTATGAATGTAAATGTTTTTAGGTTAATCTCATTTGTACAAACTAACGTGTTTGTTAACTGAAACCCAATTGGAGATTGATAAGAAAAGGGTAGAATGGTCATAGTTTTAAAAAGTTTTTAATAAAATAGATGTAATTAGGTATATATGATAGTTAAAGTGATATAATTGGGATATATGTAATTAGTATAGTTTAAATGGGGATGTATGTGATTGTCCCTTAAAGATATTGAATCATTGACTATTATAGTTTATATTAATTTAAAATTTGACTGGAGAAATACGTAATTAGTGTAGTTTAAATGGGGATGTATGTAATTATCCCTTAAAGATATTGAATCATTGATTATTATAGTTTATAAATTGTCTTACATGTTATAAGTAATGGCAAAATCAGTGGGAGTATGTGATATAAGAGGAATTAATAAATGATTCTACTTTCAAGATACATGCAAATGTATTTAAGAACTTGAAATAGTCATTTCATTTCATGACGATAAATCATCACATATATTAATAATCTCATAATGTTTTAACTGATTAGCCATTTTGTAATTCTTATTTTCTATTAACAATACCATTATTTGTGACAAGTTAACTTATTGGTCTAAATTCATTAATTATAGGTTAATTTATTTAATTTAATTGATGTTAGTTACTTGCGGGTTGTCTAAGTATGCATAACCCATTATAACGCAAGTTGGTCTACTAACGTAAACCCAAAAGAACATCAAATAATAGTATTATATGTTGTCACATAATGTTGCAATAAAATGATTGTCTTTGTAATAAAACATTTTTATTTTATTATAAAAATATGTCATAAGTCATTACTTTAATAGTTCATCATGTTTAAGAACTATATTATAGATTTTATTGTTATATTCCTCAACTATAACTTGCATAAGATATCTAACTATAAAGTAGGTTAGAGGCAAATGTTTCTTTTTCTATTCATATTCATTATGGCTTATGATAACTATTCTTCATTTAGAGGAAATAATTGTATAATCGGTAGGGGTCCTGCATTAACTGTGATGCAAGTGATTATATTGTTTTGCATTAGCAATTTTACTTGATCGTGATGAACTTATTAGATCAGCAACTTGGCCAATATTAACTAGTACAAAGCATAAATAGAAATTCAAAATAATTATCAGAGTAGTTTAAAATATTGACCTGAAATTTACGGGGTATGAAAAATTATGTTCTAACCTATTTAATGCATTAGTATATTTGTACATTATATATTGTTGATTTATATGGGTAATATTAAGAGTAATTAAATAATATATAGTTACCATAATGAAACTCCGTAGGATATTATATCTTGATGGAAGATCTAATTTTCTTAAGAGATAATGTGTAGGTAATGAATTATGGTAATGATTACATAATCATACCTAAATTAGGAGTTGATCCCTGCTTGACCTCTAATATAAATAGAGGGTTATTCAACTTATAAAAATACACACAAACATTACGATCCATCACTAAGAAGAGAGGATTAGGTAGAAGATCTCTATCCTACCCGTGTTCTTAGTTCATGGTGATCTAATCTCTCGTATCAAGTAAGTTTTAATGTTATGCTTAATGTCATTTGATCGTTCATATTATGATTATATATTTCTTGGGATAATTAATCAACATCATGTGTATGGCGCAAGCACCACTTTTCACTACACAAATTTGCAGCATCACATGTATTGGTTTTACTTTTAGCAGTAGTAGTTTGTGTTGTGGTGGTGTAGTTTTCTTTTTATTTTATGTGGCGGTTTTGTAAATCTAATCTTTATTGTAACTATGGCCTGCATGATTGAATAACTTACTTAGGTTTCATTTTGTCATGTGCAAAAAAATTATGGCGCATAGATGTCAAAGTATTGGTATCGCTTGCGTTGAAACAATATACGTTTTCCCATATGTGTTTTCCAGTATAATGTTTACTGTTGATTTGTTGCATGTTTTGCATTAACGACGCGATCAATATTTTTTGAGTTTGGCATTAAGTTGGGGCAATACACTTTTTGATATACTTCATATGTTGTCACTGTTTATGATTTGGATAACAATTGTTTTGGTTATGATGATTATGTTGCTTGGTGTCAATTGTGTTTTGTGGCCACTGTAGTATCTGAGCTAGAGTGTGCATACGTTGTTTCTATTTACTGAGCCATCAATCATTTTTTTATTGGCCTATCTATGATACGTCAAATGGGTAGGTTGATGTTGGTGTAAGGGGGTGGAAAAACGATATAAATTTTATCTATAATGTTTGCATGAGGGGGGATGATTGAGGATGTCGTTGTCTGACTTTATACTGTCAAATTTTGTTGTTACACCCTTACTAAATAATCTTTATATCGATTTCTTCGATCCGCCTCACCTCAATGTTGCTATGTCCATTTTACATACCATGTGTATTTTAAATAGAAAGTAAATGGTGTCTCAAGTGGCGTTTGTGTTGGTTCTGGCATCCTAATACCATTAGGTTTGCGTACAAAAGTGTGTTGTTACGCAAAGGCAATAAGATTCCAGAATGGCTTTGGTTTACTTTTTAAGCATGTATACCACACTGAGTACTTTGTAATTTTTTTTTTTTCATATTTAGCATATTATAAATTGATGGGTCTAATATGTGGAAAAATATTACTAACAGATGTTGTCAATCTCATTTATATTTGCAGATCTTACAAGGGCCTTTTTCTTCAGATCCAAAAGCTCCAACGAATGTTGACATGGATTTGTTTGCAGTTGGTTCAATTTTTTAGTGTCCACATGTTTAAAAGGGATCACGTTGTGCAGGGTACTCCACATTAGATACTCAAAGTAGTTATTTCAGATATACCATAGCATGAGGGTTTCTTATCTCTCCTGCGGTTTATCTTTACCCTTGGAAAAGACACACATGAGAGTTCACTTGATACACTTGGGCTTCGTGGGGTTTCTTTTTAGTTCTCACGTGTTCTCGAGTAGCTTATTTTTGTTAGAGCTTCACTGGGTAAATCATGAACTCGAGATTTCTACAGTTTGCTTTTTTGCCAATTGTTGCTATAAACACAAATGAGTTTTTGGAGAACAGGCGCAATGCAAGATCACTAAGTTGCACATAAAATTACGTTGTGAAAAGGTTTCAAAAAGATTGAGACGCTGGAATAACAAAGCAACAAGAAGTCAAGCCAAGAAGAAATGAAGACGGCTTTCTCTTTTTTGCGTAACTTTATATGTATCTTACTCACACGAATAAGCAATTCGATAGTTCAATAACAATTATTTTCCCTTTTTCGTATACAAGCACTTCGGGGCAACATTTAAGATTGGTTATGATTACATATTTTATGTTTATATTCATCAAATTGTTTAGGGTGTAGTAATTGCTTTCTCCAATGTATTTTTACATACAAGGAGACGTTACTTTAAACGTTATTGTTCAGTTGCTTTGCCAAATCGAGAGAGTGCTTTTTATCTTCCATTCGAACCTTTGTTCTTACTCATGTGAACAACCACCGTAACCCAGTAACTATTTCTCTTTTTTTTGTGTTTGCGTGCTCCGTGAGAATGCGAGAGTAAAAATTATTGTTGCCATTAAAATATCTCTAGCCTTAAACGCAATATTAGTAGAACTTCTAAAGATATTTTTATAGATTTCTGATTAATGACCAACTTATTTAGCAACATATAGAGAACAAGAATAAATTATAATTAAAGAAATTATAAATATTATTACAAAAACTACTCAAATCTCAATTTGAGTATAAACAATTACACAGAAACTGATCTCAATCAGACAAATGAATCAAACCAAACAATCCACCACTGCTACTCAGTTGTGGGTCTATTATCTAGATTGATAATAGTTCTATAACAACATAACAAGAACAAGATCAAGATGATCTAAACATAATTAGGGTTTACAACTTTTAGAGAGAGGTGAACGAATTTAGAGAGAGAGATTCAGAAGTAATGAACAATAAGCTGGAAGACCAGCTTTTATAGCATTGACCACCGACTTTGATGAAATCCCACTTGACACAATAAGCCCTCCATCTTTAAAGAAGTTCAAACTTGAGCCCAAAGTTTCTTTAAACTGAGAATCAAGAAATTACATAGTTAGTCCCTGAACTATTATTTACCAAAAGAGATTATATTTTAACATCCCCCCTTAATCTCTACTTGGTAAATATCAAAAAGACCAAGATTTTCCACAAGATCTTTATGCTGAAATGTATCCAATCTCTTAGTTAAGATGTCAGCAATTTGATTTGCTGAATCTACTTTAACAGTCACAACAACCCCTTTCAAAATCTTTTCTCTTACAAAATGTAAATCAATCTCAAGATGTTTAGTTCTTTCATGAAAAACAGGGTTGGCTGCAATTTGAATTGCAGAATTACTATCACAATGAAGTTTGACAGGTAAAAGATTTTCAATGTTTAAATCTTTTAGGATTTTTAAAACCCAAATAACTTCACTTGTTACTAAAGCAAGAGCTCTATACTCTGCTTCAGTAGAAGATTTAGAGAAAGTCTTTTGTTTCTTACTTTTCCAAAAAATAAGAGAATTATTTAAGAAAATACAATAACCAGTCACATACTTCCTTGTAACAACACATTTTGCCCAATCAGCATTAGAAAAAGCAGTTAAAGACATACCAGATTCTTTAACAATATGAATGCCCAAACCTGGACAACCTTTAAGATATCTTAATATCTGAAAGGCTGTTTTGAGATGAAACTTTAATGGAGAATGCATAAACTGGCTCAAACAATGAACAACATAAGAAATATCAGGCCTAGTATTAGTTAGGTAAATATGTTTACCCATTAGCTTTTGATAATCAGTAATATTATCAAGAATTAGATCCTTTTCAGTTGCCTTATTAGAAATGACAAGTTTAGAAGGTAAAGGAGTTTTTGCAGGTTTACATGCAAGCATACCATAATCAGATAATAAGTCAAGCACATATTTTCTTTGATTAATGCAAATACCTATTTTAGTATCAACAATCTCAATACCAAGAAAATACTTGAGCTTTCCCAAATCTTTTATCATAAATTTAGACTTAAGAAAAACTTTAAATTTCTCAATTTCAGAAAAATTATTACCAGTAATAATAATATCATCCACATAAACTAACAAAGCAAGGAAAACTTCTTTATCAGACTTTGTATATAGAGAGTAATCAGATTTACTTTGACTGAAATCATTTTCAATCAAAGTAGAAGTCAACTTAGCATTCCATTGTCTAGGAGCCTGTTTTAAATCATATAAAGATCTTTTAAGTCTGCAAACGTTATTATCAGAAGTAAAATATCCTTCAGGAGGTTTCATATAAACAACCTCATCTAAATCACCATATAAGAAAGCATTATTCACATCTAGTTGATAAACAGGCCAAGACACAGACACAACAACATTCAACAAACATCTAATAGTCACTATTTTAACAACAAGAGAAAAAGTCTCCTCATAGTCAATTCATTCTTTTTGACCAAAACCTTGAGCAACCAATCTAGCTTTATATCTATCTATCTCACTACTAGACCTGAACTTGATCTTATAGATCTACTTACTTCCAATGGCTTTTTTTCCTTTTAGTAATTCAACCAATTCCCAAGTATCATTTCTAAGTAAAGCATCCATTTCTTGATTCATAGCATCAGTCTAGTGAGAATATTTAGAAGCTTCAAAATAAGTTTTAGGTTCTCTAGTTTTATTAAGTTAAGTTACAAAACAAAAATTTTTAGAATTAAGTTTTGAATAACCAACATATTTCTCAAGACCATATTTAACTTTTGATTCAACAACAAAGTCATTATAATTCTTTGGGAAAACACTTTGTCTAGAAGACCTTCTAACATTTTGAATATCATGAGAAGAGCTTGGATTTTGATCCAAATTACCCTTAGAAAGAACATTTTCTTCAAGTGTGGCAACCTCCTCATTCTGTGTGGTAACTAATTCATCACTGCTATCAACATTATTTCCAGAATTAACTGGAAAATCAGTAGTGTTGATATTGCTACCAGACACAGAAGAGCTGCTACTATTACTCCTACCTTTATTCAGATCATTAGCTACTCTCTCATCATCATTGGGTATCTCAGGATATTCAATATCAAAAAAGTCTATATGATTAACATCTTGAAAAACATTTGCAGAATCATTTTTCTCAACCTCAGAATCCTTAAAAGGAAATATATTCTCAAAAAACTTAACATCTCTTAAAAAAATGAACTGATGCTTGTCAAGACTATATAACCTATAACCTTTTTAAAATTAGAATATCCAATCATAACACATTTCTCAGATCTGGTACTAAACTTGTCATTGTTATTGACAATGGTAGCAAAACACAAACAACCAAACACTTTTAAATGAGAGAGAGTAGAACATTTTTTATATATCATTTCATAGGGAGACTTTACATTTAGCACAAAATAAGGGAGTCTGTTAATAAGATAAGTAGCAGTTAGAATACACTCAGTCCACAACATTAAAGGTATTCCCCCTGGAACATAAGGGATTTAGCAACATTTAAAAGATGCCTATGTTTCCTCTCAGCAATCCCATTTGTTGTGGAGTATACACACAAGAAGTTTGATGAATTATCCTTTTATCTGAACATAATTTGGTTACAGTTTAATTAACAAATTCAATACCATTATCACTTCTAAAAACTTTAATTTTTCTTTTAAATTGATTTTCAATCAAATTATAGAAAACCGTTATAAAGTGAGGAACCTCATCTTTAGATTTAATCAAATATACCTGATGTGGAGGTTGCGAAGACTTTACATAAAGTTTTACAATCCCCTAGGCAGTGTACCTAATCCTTGTAGTGTAGTATAGGCAAGACTCGAGAGTTGTTATCATTCTCTAGGGGAATAGGTTGGAAAGGCTTGATCACGGTCTAACAGAATTCTTGGGGTTGAGAGAAGATTATTTTTGTGTTTTTATATTTATAAGAAAGCAGGTAAATCTATTGTTTGAGAGGTTGGTTTGTTTAACTAATTACTAAACTAATTAATATCTAATCTACCGGTGATAACTTTTATGATAAGTAATTGTATTTACCTAATCATGCCTACTCCTCAGATTGCTTCTCCTAGATCCGTTGCTTTGTCACGCTTGTGATGATCTGTGTAAGTATTTCCTAGGTCATGAACAGATTACATGAACCCGCCGTCTATTTAATATTCCGTTAAGGCAACGCACAAGTAATGTGACACCCATGATTTGAGCAGGTTAGTCAATCCATTATAATTGGCTAAGTATTTTTGTGTGCTTTATGTGTGATCTATGTGGCTTTGTTTGTGTGGTTGTTAATCATTTTGAGTTAACTATTCATCTCAATGATGATGAGATTTGAGGTTTATGTTGAGAACTTCCATTTTTGATCACTTATAGTGATAATGGAAATGAGTGGCATTTTAAGTGAGTTGTTTTGGTTAATATGTGGATGTCTAAGCGTTGGATTAATGTGGAAAATATGACCTATGAGAAGGGAATGAGTTTTGTAAAATATAAGAGTTTTAATGGACTTTCTAAAAATAGAAAGTATGTTGGTGAAATAAAAATTATAATTAGAAAGTTTAATAGGAAGTTTTTGCGTAAAAAGGTTTACCAAATTGGCAAAGGTTTTTGTAGAAAATTAAGGTAATGATGGTAATTATATAATTAATAAATAAAAGAATATATATATATATATATATATATATATATATATATATATATATATATATATATATATATATCATTTATATATATTATTTTGATATATAATGCCGGCTAGGAGAGAAAAAGAAAAAAAGGAAAAAAAGTCCAATTATACTACAACTCTAATTAGGGAATTATCTAGTCAATATATATATAATAATACAACCCTACAAACGAAATTTCCTTCCCCCTATGAGTTGATCGGTCGAATTAAGGGTTCCAAGAAGAGAGAAAAATTATTTTTGCAAGCTAGGTGATTTGTTGTTCAAGAATCAAGGTTTAGGTATGTTTCAATTAAGCTTTTGTTAATTAGTTATCATTAAATCATGTAATAATTATTATGATGGATCATTAGGGTTTTATTAAATCTGTAATTAATGATATGTGATCATGTTATAATGATTAGGGTTTGATTAGGGTTATATTGATGCTATTGTTAGGGTTAGATTTGCGTTAGATCTTGATTTAGGTTTGGGCAGAATTTTGGGTCGTGTTCAACGACTGATATCTTGATGATAAAAATGAATATTGATATGTTTCTTGAGTCTATGAATAATCCAAAAGAGTCTACTTTCCATAAAATCCGGCTTCAAAGGTTTTTAAGGTCGGGAAGTCATTCAAATGTTGGTTGCATTAAAAGTTGTCAGATCAGTAAATACGGGTCAGATTTAGGTCATGTTTGTGAGGGTAAAACCTATACTTAAAAGTGGAATTAAGCTTATCCCTTCTACATTAGTTAAGTTCCATATGTCTATGGATAATCCTGTAAAAAATAGCCTCTGAAAGCATGTCTAAGTATGGTAGTTAGAGTGATATATTTTGGTGTGCAATCAAATCCGAATTAGGACAGTTTTGAAGTTTGCTTTTATTTGAAGTAGTTACACATGTAAGTAATACTTGGGAATCACAAAGTAGTTAATATACTCATAAATCAACATGTGTGATTTTTGGTATAATTTATGAAGGTCATTAAGTAAGGGTTTTGGGTACGTAAAGAGACACTAAAATTCTACAATTCTAAGTTAATTGTAAGTAGCTAGTGTAAAATGTTAATAAGATGGTTAAGGTTGGGCATGGTGTCGGGGCGACCCATGATGGTTAGTTAAAACCTTAGACATCCATTATATTTGTGTTACATGGACTAGAGCTTTTATCTTGGTCGCGTGTAACCGTGTTTATTTATTTGTATAGTTGCGTGTTGAGGTTTGGAAGCTACGTTTGAGCATTCATGTGAGTTTCATAACCCATCTTTTCTTATGATTTATTGGGGTGGAAATGATGCAAAGTGTTTGGAAATGTTTTGATTACAGTGATAATGTGTTGTCAAAGATGTATGGACTATACGAGACTATTGTATGTTATGAGCTACATGTTTTGTGATGTGATATTAAGAATTGTGAATTAAGTCAGGGGGTCACCTGCGGGTATCCATGGCCTGTTTAGTGGATGGTACTGTAGCCTAGCAGGCATGATGGTTACTTTGAGAGTATCCATTTCCTGGGCTAAGGGGGTAACCACAGGGACCTTGGTACGATATGAGACGTCTTGTAGTCGTTTGCCGATTATTTATGTGATTGATTGGATTTGCATGTTAGCCTGTATGGTAGTTCATTTATTGTCCTACAATGTTTTCTTTATTATCACAGTAATTTACAATTGAATTTGATTTTCGTGTCTTAAACCTATGACTCTCACCAACTTTATGTTGACGTTTTTAAGCATCATTTTTCAGGTAATCATCTTGAGGATGTTGAGGTTAGGATGAGTGGCTAGTGAGACCGTAGGCTTGCATGCGGAGTTATTCTCCTAGAGATTTTATTTATGTCATTTGAATTGTTTGATGCTGGATGTTTGTTGATCTTGTTTAGTCTTTTAGATTATGTTTCCTTGTGGTATGACTTTGTTATCTTAATGTAAGACTCCTTTATCTTGTGTTAGATATTGTCATGACACATCGTGTCTCATTTGTTTATCTATTTCATTTAGTTCTCTCTATTGTTGACACCATTGTGTTGTGATGTTATCCATGATGTTACGCCTTGTGTTTCCGCTTAGGCGGGGTGTGACAGATTCGTATCAGAGCCTTTAGTTATAGAGAAGTAGGTGGTTGAGCCTAGACTATAACCTAGGAGTCCTTCATGTAGATGCATTTAGGGCTTATGTGTTTAATGCTATAACTATTAGGTTTCCCCTCTATTTTGTATAACTATTATGCTTCCCTTCTATTTTCGTATAACTGCTATGCTTCCCCTTTTATTTTGCATAAATATTTATGATCTCATTTTATTAAGTTGTCATCTTAGTTATGTTTATTACCCATAGCCAATTTAGTATGCGTTGTCTAAGAAGTTTCATTAGGGAACCGTTTTCCCAACTGGACTTAAATGTATGAGGAGCCTCTTGTGGAACCAAAGGAGATAGGATAGATGATCGTTTGTCAGATGCGCGTAGTAGGGCTGGACCCGCGAAGTCGGGTTATTCTTGTGGAGGCAAAGTCAAACCCAAGCGAGGCCCAGCATAAGTTTATCCCGTCCTTTATCTCGTTATGTTGTTATTGATTATTTCTTTTGGATATTTTGTATTTTGGGAATTGTTGCGAGACTTTCGTTCCTTTATGTCATTTTGATTTTATTTTGATATAAGTAAGTAGTTATTTGATGGAGCATCCCTTATGTACAAACTCCACTAAAAGTAGTATTTACTGTTGCGCTAAGATTATGACACCGAGCGTTTTTTAAAAGGAAGCATATTATATGCCAAAATAAGAATTAATTACCCTTAATGGTATTCGACAAGATCACTATTGAAAATCCGACATGTTATATATCTGTTTGTTTCAGGACCTTCGAATCTAGTAAAGCGATACTTACTGGATAGGGGATATTCAATTCCTACTAATAGATAAATAAATTAAATCTATTGACACATTCGCGCTTACTAACAGTACGGTCGGTTAAACATTGACCGCTTCTTGATAATTCGGGCATTTAGTGGTCTTTTCGCTACTAGGGCAACACGTAATAGGAAAAAGGCAACGTAAGTAATTTTGTCTAGTTAAGAACAAGCAATGTTTCTCATCCTAAATTAGTAAAGTAAAAGTGTACAATACTGGGGCTATGAACTCACCTTAGCAAGATGAGCAAAAGATAAATCACGTAAGAAGAAATGATATAGAAACCTAGCTGTGACCTAGAATAATAACGTGTCTTAGGAACACGGAAAGTATACCAAGAATTGGACAATATGTTCATTACCAAAATACATCCATGTGTGTTTGCTTTAGTTTGATTATCAAATCATGACGAAATAAAATCATATAGTTTTTCGTTAAGTTTCGGCGTTTATCCGAAAATTACTATTTTTAGTAAGTTTTTATTTTAGGAAAGTTTTTAGTTTCAAGATGTTAATACCGTCCCCTATATTTATTAAGTTTTTCATATTTTCAAAACGCAATAACTAGCCTTAATCGCTTAACTTCTATGTCCGTTTCGCTAAGTTTTAATAAACTTACTATTTTTAGTAACCTTAACGCTTTTCCTTAAATATGTTAATGACGTCCTTAAATGATACTACTCAATATATATGTGTTATTATATGTTTCGCTAGTGTTTAGAAAGTCCAAAAATGTCTGAAAGTGTTCGAAAATCCATTTTACTATTCACATCAGCAACTATTCATTTGGTTTTGTCAATAAATGTTTCAAGTTTCATTTGGCTATAACTTGATCGTTTTAACTCCGATTTTAATGTGCGATATATTTTGAAACATATTATTCGTAATCAATATCTCCATAACAACTACTTTTACACCTATTGAAACATTTTTAGGTAGACCTAAAATCTCAAAAAACGCATTTTGGATCACGCCTACATTCATTTTTTTTGCAAACGCTTCCAAAAATCACACCAAACTTCACAATATTGTTTAATCTAGCCTAATCTTCATTCACAACTAATCCACAACAAAACCACACCTAAATCTAACCTAATCCTTTCATTTCTATTATTGCAATTTTCATTCAACTCTTATCTCACCAAGAACATACTATTGAACTAGTGAAACAAAGTAGCATCATTATTTATGAAATCTTGTTTTATAATCTTTCAAAAAAAAAATTAAAACACAACATGTGGATGTATGGATCTTGAACATATGAGAAAGAACATAAGTAAATCACAAGAAAAGATTCAAGACACTTACAAGAATGAAGAACAAGTAGAGAAAATCAAAAAAGATCTTTACACCCAAAATAATAGATCTATAAAACCCAAAAACAAATCTTGAAACCCTAACTTAGATCTTGAAGAAAAACCCTTAAATCAAAGAACCAATACTTCAAACCACCATAGATATTCTTAGAAATGAACCTAGTATACTTGATCTTGCTAGAAATCAAAGATATATAGAACCCTAGAAGGGTGTTGTGTGCCGTGAGCTTCAAAGGAGGAAAAGGGAGAGAAATTTTTTGTTGGTGACTTTGGAAATGATATGAAACCCTAAGTGTGGTATAATATGGTATTTATAGGAGAAGTGAGAGTCTAGGGTTTCTTGATTTTAAGTATATAGTGACCAACACACACCAAAGGTGTGTGTACACCTTTGTTCGGCCGAAACTAAGCCACAAGGACCATGTGGTTCATCTTTTTTAGTCTTGGTTCATTATACTTGGTCTTGATTTTGAATTTTGGTCAAATGAGGTCAAAGTGTGTAAGTATAATTTGTCTTGGTCTAACTTGAGGATATGTTCTTGAGAAAGACCCTCTCATGTGTCATTTTCACTACTTATATGCACACATGCATAATAAGACAAGGAAAGATGCCTTTGATTTAATTTCAAGGTTTAAGGTGCATTTGGTTTGGTTTTAGGCATCCAATATATAACAAGAGAAGAGGGTGAATGAAATTTTTGACTTAATAACATGAGATGGATGATAACTAAAGTTTACACGAAAAGATTTCGAGTTTCCGGGGTTTCGTTAGGTCAAAAACGCAAAAAACGCAATTTAATCGTTAAGAGAGAAAAATAAATACTGGGAGTGATCATAAACTACAAAACACTTAGAAAAGAAAAAATAACTCATATAATATCTAAACTAATCAAAATCCGAAGACGGAACGCGTCCGATGACGTTTTTCAGATTTACGCGGGTTAACTTCCCGGTAAACTGCCGGGTTCAAACGTAACGTATAAAAATAAAAAATAATGATCGGAAAAGTTTAAAATATTGACCTGAAATTTTCGGGGTGTGAAATTCTTCCCCCGTTAAAGAAGCTTTGTACTCAAAGCTTAAGACGTGGGCTAAGGGTTAACGAAAAGATAAGGATATTTTTCTTCATTTGGTCCTCGCGCTCCCAAGTAAACTCGGGCCCTCGTCTCGAATTCCAACTGACCTTCACGATTGGAATGCGGCTTTGCTTTATCCGTTTAACTTCTTGATCCATAATTTCAACTGGTTCTTCAATGAAATTAAGCTTGTCATCAATTTGGATCTCATCCAATGGAATAGCTAGTGGTTCGTCTATGAAACACTTCTTCAAATTGGAAACATGAAAAGTACTATGAACTCGGCTCAATTTATCTGGGAGTTCAAGTAGATAAGCAAGCGTTCCCACTTTAGCAAGAATCTTGAAAGGTCCAATATAGCGAGGGTTCAGCTTCCCCCGTTTGCCGAAACGTATCACCCCTTTCCATGGTGACACCTTTAGCATGACCTTATCTCCAACCTCAAATTCCAATGGCTTACGTCTCCTATCGGTGTAGCTCTTCTGTCTATCTCGTGCAGCTTAAATACGCTTCTTGATCTGAATGATCTTCTCAGTTGTTTCATGAACAATTTCTGAACCAATGAGCTGAGCGTCACCAACCTTAGCCCAACAAATAGGCGATCGACATTTTCGGCCGTAGAGAGCTTCAAACGGTGCAGTTTTGATACTCGTATGATAACTGTCGTTGTAGGAAAACTCTACCAAAGGTAGGTATCTATCCCAACCTTTCCCAAAATCAATCACACAAGCACGAAGCATGTCCTCCAAGGTTTGGTTTGTTCTCTCACTCTGACCATCAGTCTGTGGATGGTAAGCCGTACTCCATGTCAATTGAAGTAACCTTGGATTTGTCAGTTGATTGCCAGAATTGAGTTGTGAACCTTACTGTCTCGATCAGCAAATAAATCGGAAACCGGCACTCCATGCCTCGAGACTACTTCCTTCAAGTATTATCTCGTCAACTTCTCCATTGAGTCCGTTTTCTTCATTGGTAAGAAATGAGCAGGATTTTGTGAGTCGGTCAACAATTACCTAAATTGTATCTTGACCAGATGACGTCTTTGGCAACTTAGTAACGAAATCCATAGTAATGTTCTCCCACTTCCATACTGGGATCATAGGTTGAACCAACAAACCAGATGGTTTTTGGTATTCGGCCTTGACTTTGGCACAGGTCAAACATTTACTGACGTAGGTGGCAATCTCTGCTTTCATATTCGGCCACCAGTACAATTTCTTTAAATCTTAATACATCTTGTCCGATCTAGGATGTACCGAATACTTTGACTTATGCGACTCGTGCATAATCAACTCCTTTAATTTACCATGGCAAGGTATCCAACTCCTCCCATTAAAACATAACGTTCCATTAGCACGTGGCATACCACACAGATCTTCTGTTCCATAATTCTCCTCCTTTCTTGCCTCATCCTGAGCGTCTAAGATCTGCACAGGGAGGTTCAGACTAATTGTCATAACCAGAGCTCGAACTCATAGTAGTTTGATCCATTCCTTTCGGCTCAAGGCATCTGCCACCACGTTCGCTTTTCCTGGATGATAATGAATCTCATAGTCGTAATCGCTCAATAGCTCTAACCATCTACGTTGTCTCATGTTCAACTCTTTCTGATATAGAATATGTTTCAAACTTTTATGATCAGTGAAGACAAGCACTTAGTGCCGTTATAAATAAAGTCTCACATTTGAGAGCAAAATACTATAATTCTTCCCACGAATCTTAAGTTGGCGTGACATGTAGGCTATTACCTTCTCTCTTTGCATCAAAACTGCGCCCAACCCCTTTTCGAGATGATCACTGTAAAACCATGAGTTTTACTCTTCCTTCGGAAAGCCAAAATCGTGCATACCACAACTTCTGCTTTAACAGTTGAAATGCAGCTTCTGCTTTTCTTACTCTAATCAAACTTTACATTCTTCTAAGTCAGCTTCGTCATAGGTTTGGCAATTTTTGAGAAACCTTCGATAAATCATCGGTAATAGCCAGCAAGACCTAGAAATTGACGAATTTCTATTGGAGTCTTGGGCGATGCCCAATCCTTTATTGACTCAATCTTAGCTGGGCCAAGGTGAATTCTTCACTATCTCAATCACGTGACAAGAAATTTGTACCTTTGACAACCAAAATTCACACTTTGAAAACTTGGCGTATAATTCTTCCTTCTTAAGCAACTCCAAAATTAACTTAAGATGTTCTGCGTGCTCTTCCTTACTCTTGGAGTAGATCAAGATGTAATCAATAAAAATGATCATGAATTTATCCAGATATAGCTTCCACACTTGATTCATCAAATCCTTGAATATGCCAGTGCGTTGGTCAGTCTAATCGGCATCACTTGAAATCATCAGTGCCGTAACGTGTTATAAACGATGTATTTGGAATGTATTACTCCCGAAATCTTAAGTTGGTGATAACTGATCTTCAGGTCGATCTTCGAGTAGACTCTTGATCCTTGCAACTGATCAAATAAGTCGTCCGATTCTCAGGAGTGGTTTCGATTGTCAAGTCAGCTTGTTCAAGCTCGCGGTAATCGATACACATCCGAAAAGATCCATTTTTCTTTTTCATAAACAAGACCGGGGCTCCCTAGGGTGAGGAACTCGGTCTTATAAATCCCTTGTCAGAAAGTTCTTGAAGTTGAGTAGAAAATTCTTGCAGTTTTGACGGTGCTAATCTATACGGGGTTACGGGCCACAGGCTTGCAGCACCAGGGACCAAGTCAATTTGAAATTCAACTTGTCGCATAGGCGGTAGCCCAGGCAAGTCTTCTGGAAAGATCTCTGGAAAGTCCCGTACAGTCGGCACGTCCTCAAGTCACTTCTCTTCCGACTTGTCTTCGGTTTCCTTCTTCATAATTTGTGCCAGAAAAATCGGGCAACCTCTCTTAATATATTTCTGAGTCTTAGTGCATGATATAATGGCTTACAACTTTTGATTCTTCTCTCCTTTGCCGTCTATAATCACTTGATTTATCAAATATTCATCTCCATAGGGAATTCGTACAATCTTTTCATAGCAATAAATCTCGCATGTTGTTTCGATAATCAATCCATGCGATGTGACGTCGAAACTACCAATTTCTTTGGGCATTAGGTCAAATTAATCGGGTGACCTAAACAATCCTAACATATAACCCTAAGTACAGTATAGTCAGATGCTATTAGCTTTCGTTAAAACCTAGCTCATAGGGTACTTAATGTCTATGATAGAAGGGACGATGTCTCTTACTAAGGAATTAAAAAAAAATTTGGGTAAGAAATTTTTGTTGGCTTGGTTTTGATAAAATGTAATAATTATGTTACCTTTTCTTTATTTCTTGACCATTTAGATAACTTGGACGTATGAGGGAAATTTCTAATTTTCTCATTCTGTCCAACGAATGAGGATAAGTCCTATTATGTTCTAAAATCTTTAATCCGTAATTTACAGTGACATTCATGGAGCGTGACTCGGTCTCCTTGGTAATGGAACGGTGTTCTCTATATGGTAATATTTGTTTTTTTTTTTATGGAAATATACTTAGTTACAGAGCTTTACTATTGCGTCCTACATATGACAGACTTAATTGCAAACACGCGCGCAAAATATTGTAAAATATGAAAGATGATCTAAAAATCTTATCTGAAAAATTGTAGAGAAGAGAAAAAGAAAGTATAGAAGTGGAAGTTAAATAGATTTGCCAAAATTGTGAGGTGGACTACTCTTTAGATAGGATTGGTCCCTCCCTGAATTATACATAGGTGATCTGGCTATGTATATTTTAGGTACTAACATTAAAATGCTCGTTTCGTCAAACTAGAGTTATGTTTAAAGTTTGTATGGTATAAACAGTGTTGTTTCTAAGGTAGAAAAATAGTTCGTGAAAACGAGAACATTGTAATTTATATAACGACACAAGATATTTCGTAAGACTTAGTAGAAATAGTTTAAGAGGTGATACCAAAATAGTTTACGAGAAAATCACGTGACAGTTTATAGTGTAAGAGTGAGGGGTCTATTAAAATGGTAACAAATGGTCTACGAGTTGACAACCAAATAGCTTATATTGCGACAACGAAATAGTTTATAAAAGACATGAAGTAGTTCGTAAGATGACATCAAAATAGTTTATAAATGACAGTGAAATAGTTCATGAGGTGACAACGAAATGGTTTGTAAGATGACTGCAAAGTAACTTTTAATAGGGTAGCAAAAGAGTTTATAATAACTGTAATATAGGTTATAAGATGGAAATGAATTAATTCTTTAATTATAGCTAGATAAGTATGAGGTTAATTAGTAGGAAAATTCATAATGATGTTGACAAACGGTTTATGTAATAATATCAATAGTTTATAAGGTGTAGCCAATATTGATTTATAATATCGATGACAAAATGTTTTATAATCGTCGACCTATACAGGTTAACAAGATGAAACAAGTAAGTTAGTTTAAAATGGTTTGGAATTTAGTTTGTGAATTGGATTGTAAGAAATAATTTTTAAGAAAATGACAAAATGGTTTATGGGGTGACAACAAAATTGCTTACGAAATGGCACAAGAATAGTTTATAAAATGCTAGCAGCGAAATGATTTGATAAGATGGTAGTGACTTAAGGAGTATCTTACTTAAATAAAGAGAGAAATTAAGTGTAACTGACGGAATCATCATGACACATACATTAAACAGGAAAATTTAAAACATCTACTCAATACAACGATAATTATAGGAAAAGTATAATGGGAATATAGTCTAAGATGACTTTGACTTAGGACACTAGGTTAAGGCGGGAAGATCTCTTCTTAAGAATTGGTCTTGTCTTTGACGGACATAGAGTTCTCGCGAGCGTTTTCTTCTAAATTTGGTTCACTTGGTTCCGTTTCTCAACTTCTGGGCATTCATTCCTTAAAATGTCCTAGCCTTCTCATTCATAGAAGTTAATGGTAGCCTTTGGATTTTTGCCATGGGTTTTCTGGGTTCTTTGCAGCAAACGGGATGTTTACAATCCCTAGTCATTGTGACAACCCTTTGGTAATGTGGTTTAAATATAATCATACCTTTGACCACTTTATAAACAGTCTTAAAGGACCATAAGCGTACTAAATTTACATTGTATTTATTTTGGGGTTTCACTTATATTTATGCAGGAACGGATATTCCGACAAAAGGATGAAAAAACAAGCCAAAAGGACAAAACGAGCACGGAAACGGAAATGAGCATTAAAAAGCCAAAGTGAATAAGTCAAAGTCAACCGTAAACCCAAAAAGTCAACCCAAAAAGTCATGTCAAAAGATCAAAGCCAAAACCGAGAAATGTTAAATAGGCCACCCGTACCATCTCAATAAGTGGCGTCAGCCCATTTAATCATTATGAAGTCCATCAAAGGGCAATCCGCTTATATAACCAAACCGGCCAAAACCAATTTCTTGGCCCAATCCCCACATAACAGTGTTAAGCCCCAAAACCCTTTTCACCTTAACACTGTTAGTCCTTAAAGGACCATCCTTGCAACACAAGTATACAATCTGAGGGGTCATTTCTGCCAAACCTCCAAACTGTACCACACAAAAGGACCTTTTCATGCAACATCACCTTACACAACGATATGGTCCAATCTTGCCATCCCAACAAAACTACAATCAGTTACACTAATCAAACTTTTCCCGCTAAGTTCATGTTTATCATCCCTGTTAATTTTCACCTCGATTCCTGCACCTACAGACAAACCTATCACTTTCTCAACCAAACCCTACATCACATGGCTCAATTGCCACCTTGGCAATCTTGAGAATTTTCATTGGATGAAGAGAATGAAGACAAAGAATAGAGGGCTATGATGAAAGTACTTGGAGAGCACTCAAAATGGATGGCTAGGATTACTTTTGAAGCTACCTCACACAAGAAACACAAGTGCTCTGCCTATCATAGAAGAAGCACAAGTGAAGACCAAAGACTTAAAGATTTTTAAGCATAAATAGAAGCCACTGTAGCTCATTTTAGGGGAGTCTAGTCTTGTTTTAACTAATCAGACCATTTTAATACTGTCATTTACATTTTAAAAGCATTGTAATCTTTTTTTAAGTTAATGAATTTTTAAGTTTTCTTTAAATATTGTCATTTACTTTACTTATCTTTTAAATACTGTTATTAAGCTCTTAAATAAACTTTTGGTTCATTCAAAGGTTATATAAAAGCTTGTTTTCATTCCTATCCTAAAAATTAAGAAAATTCACCAAAAATTCACCCCTCAATTACCACAGCTTATTTTGGAAGAAAAAGCCAAACTTGGAAGGGCTTTTTTTGACCATTACTAGCTTGTCTTTGACAAAGCTTTGAGCTTGTAGATCAGCTTCTAATAAGCTTAGTTGCCCTATTTTGAGCAAGGGCTTTGTAACTTTCCATTTACTTATTTTTCAAGTTTTTGCTTATTTACTGTTCCTTTGCTTATTATTACTTATCTTCCTGCTTATTATTGCTTATTATTGTTGTTTTATGCTTATTTGTCTTTGATTATTGCTTATATGTCCTTTACTTAAGTTTTTGCTTAAAAATGTTAGATTTAGCTATTTATACTGCTTATCCTTGTTTGCTTGTTTAAAGTGCTTATCCTCTGTTGAAAATTTGCTTATTATTGGATAATATTGCTTTGTTATTATCTCGTTTCAAAACTCCTTGCTTAAATCGTTAAAAAACACTTTAAAATGGTTTTTGATAATTTAAAGGGGTGTTTGGGTCAGTGAACAAAGTGGGTTAAAATTGGTTCAAAAATTGTTTGTGTCACTTAGCCTACTTTGGCTAGCTTTATTTAAGTCATTTTAAGTAGTTTCTAAGAATTTTTAAGTTTAAAAGCTTGTTTTAAGGTTTTATCTAAAAGTTGTTAAAATCTGTGGTGACAAGATAGTTTTATATAGCTTATTTGACTAAGAATTTTTTTAACAGCTTTTAAGTCTTGTTTTGTGTTCTCTTTAGTGTTAAAATGCAGTAGTGTAGTGTGCTTTTGTATTGTGAAATACCAACTAAAATCTGTCAAGTGAAATTTTCAGTTTTTAAGTTTTCAAAAGCCATTTTTCCATCTCATTTTTAGCTTAGTTAAAATTAATTTTAGAGTCTGCATTTTTTAGCATAAGCTCATTATTTGTCTATTTTCATCTGTTTTCATTAAAGTTGTGTGTTTACAACTTATTTATAAGCCGTGTAAAAATTTTTAGAAAAAAAAAGGCAAAAAGGGAAAGTGGAAGTCCAAGGTGAGCAAGGCTCGAACCTTGGACCTCAACTCTCAACTATGTATAAACAACTGCTCTCACAATCGACCCTTAGGTCTTTTTAGTTTTCATTTGCAAAAATTTATTCTTTAACCCTTTTTAGCCAAGTTAGCTTATAAGCCCTTTTCTGCTTATTTCGTAGCTTATTTAATAAGCTGTGTTCATCATTTTATTTTTCTTAGGACTATCATAGTACAAAGCACTTTTAGTATTTTTTTTCCAGAATTTTTAGAATTAGTTTAATATTTTTTAGAGTAAAAAAGTTTTTTAATTCATAAAAAATTAAATAAAAGTCAAAAAAATATAATTCTTTTTTTTTAAATTTTCTTTTATCATGTAGGACTTAGGAAAATTAAATTTGCGTTTTGTAGGTTTAATTAATGTTAGAATTAGTTTTTTTAACAGAACGGATTTGAATTCTCGTTATCGTTTTTAGGTTTTAAGCTTTGGTTGCTTTCGTTTTTAGGTTTTCTTTACTTATCTTTGCTTATCATTAGTAGAATTAGATTCCAAACCCACAAACTTTAAAATCATTCAAAAACGCGATCACGAACTTAATCTCGATTCTCAATTCACACCTCGGCAGGAACGACCCGGGAGATTTTAGATTTTGCTTTGGTCAAAAGTAATTTCTTTGAATCTTTTGTAATATGTATACAATATATTATAATTACACCTAAAAAGGCAATTATCATTTTGGCGCCGCTGCCGGGGAGGTGTGTGTGATTTTCGTGACTACGTTTGAAGATTAGTTTTTGAAGACCCTTCCTCGTGAAGTTATCATTTTCCGTTTGTGAATATTTTCTTAAAAAAAATTAAAAAAAATTACCAACAGTACTTTTCCTAAAGTATTAAAAGTACCAAAAAATTAACAAATCAACAAAACAAATCGTGTTGTTAATCGTTATAATCGGCTCACCTTTGTTTTTCACTTAAGGAGGGTATATGGCGGGCTTGATCCAAGAACTTCGCCTGATAAGTGTTTATTAAACATATATCTTATACCTTTAAAACGTGATTATATGATCCTAAAAAAAGACAAAAACAGCAATTATTTGTTTGTTTGGCATTTGTATTGTGCAGGAGTGGTTTCATCAAATAGACAGATACATAGCCTAAATGACATAACTGTGCTTGGAAATGGAAAAGTCTGTGCAAATCATAGGCAAAAAGGTCCAAAAAATGCCAAAGTCAGAGTAATATCTGTAGAATCTTCAGTCATAAACGGGCCGGAATGAGAATACTATTGAATGCAATCTTAACCCATCTTGATGGGCAGGGAAAGCCCATAGTATATTTATGAAGATGTGAAGACCAAATGGGCCTCAATCAATTTCAAAGCCCATTTCGGGTGCAAATTGACAAAGAATGTGAAGACTTGAAGGCCCAATCTAGCCAGTTAACAGCCAATCTCAGCCATTGTACACACAAAACACAACTCTTCATAACTTTATTTGGCTTGAATAAAGGCCCAATAACCAAACCTGTTACTTATTGGGGCCAACACACTTCAATGGGCCCAATACAAAAACACACCCAGTGGGCCCCAATACAAACCCAAAAGCCCAAACAAAAGCCACATTCAATTTTTATAAAACCTTAGGGACCAACATTGCAATTTTGACAAAGTTGTTTTAAAAGAGAAAAATAGAAAAAATAAAGGATAAGGGCCATAAAATGCATGTTTGAAACTTGTTTTATAAAAGAAAAATGTTTTAAACTAAAAGAGGGACTGAAATTGCAATTACCCTAACCTTTTTATTCTTTTAAAGTTATAAAACCACAAGGGCTGAAATTGCAATTTACCCTAACCCTTTTTAATCTTTTAGTTATAAAACCACAGGGACTTAAGCTGCCACTTTCCAAACCTATGTTATAACTAAAAATTCGGCTTAAAAAGAAATGAAAAGAGAAAGAGAATTGAGGGGCCATTGTTGCATCTTTTTCATTCTTCCCTTTTAAAACCTGTAACAACCCTGTACCCCAACCCACTTGGCGCCAAAACCCAAACCACCTCTCCCCCACGTTTTCTTGCAATACCACCTCCCTAGTACACCTTACCAGCTCACCTTCACCCATTCCCACCTTACCCTGCCCTTATAACCCCTTTCCCTGGCAAATCACACAACCCGAAGTTACCCTTCAATGGCTGAGATGTAGAGAAAGCAAATAGAGGGCTAGGATTGCTTGCTGAGAGTCTCTACTCTCATAACAAACACAAGTAAAGACCAACAAGTCCTCTTGGGACTTGTATAAAAGAGCAAAGACCAAGCCGAACAACACACACCCTTTTTACCCTGTTTTTTTTAGTTTAAATGTTTTAATTAAGTTTTTTCTTTGAAGCAAGTATTGTAACTCAGTTCATTTAAAAGTTTATGTTGTAATTTTTTCTATCTCTAATAAAAAAGGGTTTAAACTTCATTTTGCTTATATCACAGTTATTTGCTTAATCTTGTGCTTAATCTTGTTTCATTTAGCTTAGGCGGGGGGGGGGGGGGGGGGTGGGTGTGGGGGGCGGGGGGGGGGGGGGGGGGGGGGGGGGGGGGGGAGGGGGGGGGGGGGGGGGGGGGGGGGTGGGGGGGGGTGGGGGGGGGGGGGGGGGGGGGGGGTGTTGGGGGGTGGGTGGGGGGGGGGGGGCAGCCTATTGTTAGTTATTATTCTTAGCCCTCTCCTGTTAATGCATTTAGATTTTATACTTGCATTTCTGTCATCTTTTTCTAGTATAATAGGCTAGGAGAGAAACTAGTGTATTTTTCTTAATAAGCTAGGCATTTAAAAGCTAAAATAGTTTCATTAGTTCAGTTTTAGCAATAGTAGATAAAAAGATTTAGGAGTTTTAGCTTTTAAATAGCTTTTAAGTGCAATAAAGTTTGACAGTTTTAGTTTAAGGCAGTGTTTGGATTTAGCTGTAGTTGACTCTTAAAGTCAACTACACTCTATCAAAACTCTTCATTAAGTTGAGTTAGGCTTTAATATCAAGTTTAAAACAGCTTTTAAAAGTTAGTGAGTAAGATTACAAAAGTTAGAGTTTAAAATCTATCATTTTGCACCAGGGCAATTTTAGCGAAATAGTGGTTTAGGTTTTTAGGCCTTTAGTGCATTTTAGAGTGCAAAGGTTGTTAGTGTTTCACTTAGGATCACTTAGTGAAGTGTTAATCAAAATTTGAAGCCTGCATCTTGGGGCAATGTCAATTGCTCCAGCAATACAACTGCATCAGCAACATTACAAGTAATTAACTGTTGTTGCTTATTAATTCTTTAGGTTAATCCCCTAGCATCTATATTTAGGTATAGACTTTAGGATTTAGCATAAGTTTAGAATTCCATTAGCTTAATACTTTTCATCATTTAGTTTTCAAAAGTAAGCATTTTAACTAGCTTAATTTTGCTGTCATAAGTAGCTGTTTAGCTAATTGGATTTAGCTTGTTGCTAATTTAGAATTTTCAATTCTAGTGACAAATTGGATATCCTTTTATTTGGTAGATTAAGGTGCATAGTGTAGCTTATTTCCTAAATTCTCAGCATTAAGGTTTAGAAATTAAGCCATTTAGGATTATTGTGGAAAAAGTCTCTTTTCCAGTTTTGTAGCTAAACTTAGCATTTTTAAGTTCCTATTTTCATGTAATCTTTGTGAAAACTTTTGCTTATTTTTCTTATAAATCCCTTAGTACACATCCTGAGCTCTATTTATTCTTTTGTTTTAGATTCATCAAATAATAAGGCTTGATACCAAGCCCAAAATCTAAAATAGCTCTTAAAGCTTATGTTTCATGTGACAGAAACTTACAAGCATTATTTTCAGCTTTATTCTTTGTCAAAAGTCCAAGTGCACTTTATTAAGTTGTTAAGAATAAGATGTTAAAGCAACTTTGTAGTTTTAAGTTTTTGCTAATTTCAAAATTTAATATGCAAAATAAGCTGAAATCGTCGGGTCGTGTTGGATATTTTTCTTAAAGATCAGGCGGTGCCCGTTTTTCTCTATATGTGTTAAATTGCCTCAAGGTACCCCGCCTACCCTTGTCTTTCACTTTACCAAGTTCTGTCCCTGTTTTTCTTCGAATTATAATTTTTAGGTTATATATTTTTTAGTTTTTAGTTTTTATAGATTTAGGGTTCTTAAGTTTATTTAAGCACAAATTAGGGTTCAATTGAGTTAATATGATTAGGGCTTTTTGTTCCATAAGTTTTCTGCACTTTGGCGTTTATAAAATAATATTTTTCTAATTTTTTCCAGTTAATTTGTATTTCTGGAATTTAAAGTAGATTTTAGTGTATTACTTTCTTCTTATAAAAATCATAAAAAGTAGAATCATAGTTGAAAAATTAAATTCTTTTTGCATTAATTTTCATTTTATATATAGTATTTTGAATAAACTAAAAGAAAATATTAGTGTTAATTTTTGTAGAAAAAGTTGATTTTTGTTAATTATTAATCTTAGAAAATTCATAAACAAATCCAAAATAATTAATAAAAAAAATATTTTTTTTTTATAAAAATTTTCTTTTGTAATTTAGTGTTAGGAAAAAATGTAAAATTGTATAGGCTTAATTTTTTCTTAAATTTCAGTTTTAGGACCCGTTTTACGGTGCGTTTTACGTTTCTCTTTCGTTTCTAATTCAATCGACCTACGTTTTAGGTCTAGTTTTCTTTATTGTTCAAGTTATGTTTATTGAATTTAATTTTAATTTTTAATGTAATTTAGCTATTTATTTTCTTAATTTCTTTGTATTTTAGATCTCCCGATACCTTATTCTGCTCCAGTATTTATTTTAGATTTAATTTTAGGATCTTTTACAACTAATTTTGTTTCCGTAGTTTTTTAAGATCCTATTCCTATATTTGTTTCCCCGTAGATAAATTAGATTTTGTTTACATTAACTTTCGTTTTATTACATTGAGTGTTTCCATCATTCAATTTCTCATCAAACCAGGATAAATTTCAATTGCAGCCTCGTTGGGACATACGACCCGGGAATATTCTCTTCTGGAATCTTTTTATCATTGATTTTGATTCTTATTATATTTTATTTCTAGTAGGTCTTGTTTTTACCTTTGTCAAGGGTGAAAAGTTTGGATTGCATGTAGTATATTTAATATACTATATCTAAGACGAAACCTCGCCCAAAAAAGGAGAACCGCTTATAAATCGATTCGGGGTGCTTAATTTTCCCTTCCGCTCTCTTGTGCGTAGTTTAAAGAGCTACCGTGGACTTTTAACTTTCGATTACCAAAAATATTGTTTATTTTTTCATAATTAGTGCATGCGCACTCGTTCTCAAACCGTAAACGTCCTCAAAAACAAGTCCCCACCGGAATATTAAACTTTTTAATCTCGAAGTCAGAACCTCTGTAAATCATGACTCAATCCGTAGATATGATGGACGATCAACGTTACTATGGTGGAATTGCTCCGTGCACCCCCGAAGGTATGCGGAGGCATATTGTTGTTCAAACCAATTCTTGCTGAGCATTTTTGAGCTCAAGATAAGTCTCATTAATATGATGACTTCCGGACAATTTCTTCGGACTTGAGAAAGGACAAATCCGCGTGATCTTCGTTGGTTCAACAAAATAACTTCCACCATCAAATACAAGGATGTGCCTAATTCAGCAATTAAGCTTATGCTTTTTCCTTTCTCTCTTGCGGGGGCAGACCAGTCGTTGCTCGAAAAAGGACCCCTCGTTATATTTCACTGGGGAAGATCTAATCCCCCCTCCCTGTTTACCAAATTCATAATTGGGAATCTCTTTCATCCCTCGCAAGAACGGACAAAATCTCTCCTGAAACGAATTTCAAACTTTGAACAATCATTTTGGTGATATCGTTTCATGAGGCCATAAGACCGTTACAAAGATCTCCTTTGTGCTTGCCCTCATTATGGTTTTACTGAATTGCACAACTTGATACCTTTAAATAGCCATAACCAACCGACAATAGATCCTCGCTTTTAAATCTTCTAATGTTTCATAAACCCGCGAGGGGGATACATGCTCAATTGTTTTTAATATACACAAGTACTTAACACCGATATTGTGAGTTCATAGCCTTGCTTTTAAATCTTCTAATGTTTCATAAACCCGTGAGGGGGATATGTAGGATCGATATACCTTAGTATAATAAGCCTTTAGCCTGTAAAGGATGTTACTTCCTTGAATAAATCCAAGTCAGTAACAATGAAACACTGATGTAATACTATCAACTATGCGGAAACTAGTTAACAGTATCAAGAAGAACACACAATGATTTAACAAACGATTTGTATTATCACACTTTGAATCTGCCTAAGTTTGCAGATCCCTAATACAATACTTATCTCTAATACTTCTAACTAATGCTTTTTCTTGTTGTTGTTGTTTCGTGTCACTCTAATGCCTTCCTAGAGATCCTTTTATAAACATAAGGATAACTCTAGTAGGTGTACAGTCCTTATATGACACAAATACTAATTAATACTAATCACTAATGTAACTGTTACATGATAACTACTAATGTAACCGTTTAACTAATAATCCTTTAAAGTTCCTTTATTAAAGGCAGTACTTTGACTTTCTCATACTAAGCAGGCAGTACTTTGACCTTCAACTTAGCAGTACTTTGACCTTCTGACTTGTATTTCCCAACAGACTTTCTTTATCGTTTTAACATGAATTTTTATAAAAACAGTATTTAGTTGGTTCTTCCGAGTAAAGTCGATTATTGGTATATGTAGCACCCCGCTAAAGTGGAAACACGGAGTGTACAGCTCAAGGCACAAGCATATGGCAATAGTACAATACCATAAATTAATTTGAAAGAAAACGTATAATAATACCATAATTGTCTTTGCCAAACATTGATGTTTAAAACATAAGTTTTAAGTTCACAAAGCTTCGTCTTGACGTCAAAATGTTTAAAAGAGATGACACGGTGAGACTCCACAATGCAATGCCTTTAAAAGAAACTTACTAATGATCACCTTACTTTTGGCAAATTACGGTCATTGATAAAAAATTAAACTTTAATTTAAAGACATACATTACAAACTTTTAAAATGCTAGTCTAGTCATGGAAGATTTTATATCGGATGTAAGCTGAATCTACTTTTGACTTTTTTGCATTAGATAGTCCATAATAAATCTTATTTAGATAATCATTAGTCGTGTTTATGTTTGTTTTCCAAAAAACCCTTTTATTTTTCTCAATAGTCATGAAATTAAAATTAATACATATAAACATTTAATAAACTAAATAACATTTATTTTTAACACACATTACAATTAAGCTCATGCAAACTTTAAATATGATCCTAATTATCTAATATATTAATAAACATGCAACTATAGTAATATAAGGCACCTTAGTTCCTATAAACTCCGGTCAAGTTCATTCGACATATCGGTTGCGTAAGCCATATACGATATATCCCCAGGCAAATAAATTTAAGCAAAACTTTTGGCCCCATTAAGAATAAGCTAAGGTCTTTCCTAGCTTTTAAGTCGTGGATCGAACCACATAAAATTTATTGTCTATGTTTTTATTCTTGGTTATCATATTTGCCATAAATCTTTAACAATTAACACGATTCACTAATCTTCATATATCCCTCCACATTGATAAATTGCATGTTTTATTTATCATGGTACGCCGATATTAACAATTGATTATTTATACATAAACACGATCAAGTAACACAATTAAACGCATAAAGTTTTATTTATAAATTTTTTACAACCTAAGAAAAGGTTACTGTTTTATATTACGTATGATGTTTGAAAGCTACCACAAGCATGCCGTCTGGCTTAGGTGTGTTCCCCTTTGCCTACGAGGCATAGCAGCGACGGTACAAATGTTGAGGGTTATTCAAATAGATGGTTTTGCTAACCATAACCCTATGAGTTATAGGTAAGCTTACCTTAATCAAATGCTAATATGTTGGGTTTTACATCTATTTAACCATTAAATATATCACGAGTACGCGGCGGAATAAAGATCACGTATAGAATATGTAATTAACAAGGGTTCAAGAAAGTGTGTACCTTTTAGCAATTAACAAATACACCGTCTTGAATATACGCGTGTGTATAAATCGAATACCACGCAAACTAAATAAGTTACCAAAGTAGATAACCTCTATGGTGTGCATACACTACACGTCACCGAGATACGTTAGGATGCTAGTCCTTTCTTCACGAATAAAACAACCTAACACTTTGTTCATGCTTTATGATATTAAACCAATCGAACAAAACCTTTTAGGTTATGCTTCCTGTCCATCAATAATATCACAAGTAAAAGTGATAAATACTTTTACATGTGCATGAATACCATCATGCATATACATACGAATGATATGTAGTTTGATGATACCATGCAATATCTTCATGCGAACAAAAGATAAATAATAATGTCTGACATTATGAGATTGGTTTTAAAGATAGTGTCGACGGAATATAAGGGAATAAAATAAGTCGATTGACTTTTTTAGAGATATCATTATATGTCATGTGATTTATGAAGGTAAGAGGTGTTTATATAGTCTCCAAACTTGTTCTCCAAGTTAGACTAGAACACCTCCTCTAGTTTCATAAATCGACACTCCCCTCCCTTGTACTTCTTTAGTTCGACCATTTAATTATTTCGTGAAACATATTAATATAATTAATATACAATAAATATATTAATTACATTAATAAACGTATCCTCTGTGTATACGTGTGTGCCCCCATAGTCTCACATATTTCTGGCCGTATATTTATTTATGATATGGACATATCCCAACAGAACACGTCTCCAAAATTGCTCCATAAGCATCTGAAATGATATCTAAGCTGCCTAGCTAGAAAAGCGCCTAGCTCGAATTCACTGCAAAATCTGCATGTGTTTTTAATCGAAAGAAAGACCTTATTAACCTCGTTATATTACTAAAGTTATAACCCATTTTCATGCGTTCTTAAGATAAGGGGAAAAAACGAAACTTACATGTTTTCGATCATCATCTTTATAATTTCTTGATTTGTTTAGAAACCTTTTTTAATATCGAGCCTTTTATAATGAAGGGAATTGCAGTGAAACCTATTGTCTTTAAGATTCCAATAATTTTTTATTAAACAAGTTGAAGGAAGACACCCGGTCACCTAACGACTTAGAATATTGTTGGACGAGTGAATGCAATTTGAGCTCATTACCTGACTTTTTTTTGAACACCATTACCTGACTTATTATCTAGAATCTAGCTTAATATAACTTCTTTTTCTACATGTATAAAGATACATTACCGGAATAATTCTTTTCCTTTCGGTCTTTCAAATTTATACTACGTCCGTCTTAAAATAAGTGTGTAGTTTGATTTTTTGAAGTATTTTTTGTTCAACTTTAACCTTTAATATTCTTCTTCGTGTTATATAATACTTGATGAAAATTGTAGTAATAAAAAATATATTTGAAACCCAATCAATTTATATATTTTGCATTAAGTATTACATAACACAAATACATATAATTAAGATCAAAGTTAAACAAGAAAGTTTGAAAAAAGTCAAACTTAACACTTATTTTGAAACGGGGAGAGTACTATATATAGAGGTGACATCCATAAGGAGCATATAACCTCTAAAAAAACAAATTGGTGAATCTTAGTCATCAATATTTTCATCAAACAACAAAAAACCGTTTTTCACATTTTTTTTTGAAAACAACACATCTTGCAAACGGTAAATCGCCAAACTACGAAAAATACACCATCGCGACGAGAATATTTTTATCTTTCAGTAGATGGTCACTTTGATATATTTTTGACATTTTTTAGTATTGAAATTTCCCCCATAAAAATCACACGTATTTGTAAAATCACTTATTTTTTATTTTTGGTTTTTTACATAGTAGTGGAAGGCAAACAAGCAACAATCTGCGTCGCTAACCCTTTTTAATTGCAAAGCTAATTCTTTTGAAAACTACATTTGTATATCTGGGCGTCATAACACTAATGTTCATAACCTGTTGGACTCCGTTGAGTAGCTCTTCCGCCTCAGGTTCAAGGAAAATGAATCTATCAAACACGAAATTTAAAAAAAATTCACGTGTGATTTTTAAAGTAAGAAAGAGAATATTTTTATTTTTTAGTAAGCATTCATTTTCATATACTTTCGACCATTTTTTAGTGTTGAAATTTTCGCCAAAGAAAATTACACGTGATTTGTAAAATCACTTGTGATTTGTTGTTTTAAAACGACGCGTGATTTCATAAATCGCATGTGATTTCACAAATTCACATGTGATTTTTAAAGTTATAAATCACGTGTGATTTCATAAATTCATAAATAGCATGTGATTTTACAAATTCACGTGTGATTTTTAAAGTAATAAATCACATGTGATTTTTCGAATCACATGTGATTTTTCTAGGCTGATAAAAGTTCGTCGAAAGTATATAAAAGTGTTCATCTATAAAAAGATAATTTAATTCTCGTCGCGATGGTATAAGTAATCTTGGTATCCGAAATCGACTTAATTAGTATTTACAAACGTGCTCTCTACACCACCAAGCTCGTGTTCGAACTTAAACCTTAAATCTATTCGATCTAGGGGAAAAGACTATGTTAGGAAAAATGCAAATTTAGTATTTAGCTTTTGTTATGTTTTCTAATTTGAATCGATTTAGAATTTGGTAATTAGGTCATCAATGTTTTATAAATATGGATCAATGGCATTAGTTTTCTTTATACTTTGGAATTAGATTTTGGTACATTTTTATTAGAATTTTGTATTTGGTAAATTTTGTATTTGGTTTGATAATTTAAATAAAGCTTTTGCTTCGTTTGTTGTTTATTATTTGATTTGTTCGTTTGATTACCAACAAGTGGTATCTGTGTAGGAAAACGTAAGGAGTAAATTTAAACTTCATTAACAATTAAACATAAACATGAAGCAGAAGATTAAAACCCTTACATCAGTTTTCCACGAACCAGCGATCCATATACATTTTATGACTAATCAAAACAAACACAACAACTTGCGTACCTTGTTAGGAGTGAGAGATCACACAGAGATCTAGAGTTCAAAGCAGAACTCTTCACGGTGATACATGCTAGCCCTCAAGCAATCACAGCAGATGTGCTAGCAGTTAGTCGATCCTTAGCAACATGTATAACCAGATTATACAAGATCAAACAAACGGGTTGTTTGTTCTTGTTGTATGCCGAGACCGAACCAAAGGGATGGAGGAGAGAACTAAGGTTTTAGTTTTCTGAATTAGAAGATACTGAATGAAATAATAACTCTTGTATTTATAGGTTTATTGGATATCTGTCATAATCAAATCAAGATAACTATCAAATAAAAAAATAAAAAAATATTATTATTAATTACAAGATAATATATTATTCAATAGTATCTTATCCTAAATTAAACCAAAAATCAAAAGCCTGACTGAATACCCACAAGGGGGCGGCCCATGGTGCGCCACGAGTTTAGGCTTTGGCCCAAACTCACTCTCTTCCATTTAATTAAGTCCAACTCAATTAAGCCCGATTCGTTTAAGTGACTATTTATATATTTACAATAAATATATAAATTTATGATCTTAAGATATTGCGTGTGACCCGAATGAATCATATATTCTCACTTACTGTGCATACAAATCCTACAAACTCCCACTTGTGCATGGTAATCCCTAAGCGAAATCAACAATCTAGCAACGAACTTAATTGTCATCCAATAATACAGACTTGTTTTGTTCGTCGATAGGACCAAACAACTTATTATTAACTCTTAATGATTTTATGATTTTAATTATAATCTTATTTTCTTTGTTCTGATATGTGTATTTGAGACATGAATTAAGCAATATCAAATCGCTAACACCTGTTTCTCGATCTAGAATTAGTGATATACCAAAGTACCTAAAAAATACTTTAAACTTCCATTTTAGTCACGGCCATGTGTATATTAGTCAATTCATCAAGTAACCAACAATAATATCTTCTGTGGAAACTAGAAGGGTGATTGAATAGTTTACCCGTTAAATAGCGTTTTAAAAGTTTGCTTATAAAAATCCTAGATTCGAGTTTATGTGATACCAACCAACAATGAGTATGAACAATACATCTAATTGTAAATATCACAAACACAATATAAACTATATCTACGGAATATAAAAGACAATATAAAAGTAAAGAGATAGAACAATCAAACCACAACACCGAGAATTATAGTGGTTGGGCTACAAAGCTCTTTTCGCCTACCTCCACTCCCCTAAGTCTTCGACCGTCGAGATTTTTTACTATGTCACAACTCCCTTCAGGTGGAAGAAAAACCGTTTACATTTCTCTATACCAATTTCCGAGAAATATATATATATATAAATATATAAGGAGGGCAAACACTAAACGCTAAATGTCGAGTCCTAATCTTAGCTAGAACCAATCTACCACTTTACAAGAGTATTTTAAGGCCTAAAATACTAACCGAAACACATACAACACTTCTGGATTTATACACTATCCGGATCTACACAACTACACAAGAATGATATACAAGAGATCAAATCTAGAAGAAGATTGGAAAGAAAGCACTAATCTACAACACTTTATTTTTTAGCGAATACGAGTGTTCTTCTTTTGCACTTGAGGGAAGAAAGAATAGATAACTTAAACAAGATTAACCAAGTTAGTCATCAAAGATTTAGAGACATGTAGAGAGATAATTAGAACAGAAAGCTATGTGAAAAAGGATAGAAAAATAGCTAAGAATAGTGTAGTATTTATAGGCAAGAGAGAGACACACGTGTCTCCCGTAGACGGTCCCACGGTCCCCCATATACATGGGGGCCATTCTACCTATCAGGGGGTTGTCCAAGGTAATAATTTGTTTGTACATGACTAAAGTGATTTACGTCAAAATAGAAATTTACGACTAATAACGTGTATACGTTTATTTTTATCATAGAACATTTTTACATTTTGTCATCTTCAAAACATAAAGAGGTCGAAAAATATAAATAATGTTTTAAGACATTATTTGTATTAACAATCTCCTTCTTTTTGATGATGACAAAATATAAACTCATTTTATGTAAAAATAAAATTTACAAGTTATTAATGAGTTTTAGTCTATTTCTTCCTCTTTTGTAGAAGCAAAAAGGTTAGTCGTCAAGTAGAGGACAAAAATAAATCGACGATGCTAACATTGCCCCTTGATGTATACTCCCCCTTGTTCGGGGCACCAAAGAATTGAGCCATGACGACTTGCTGCAAAAAAGAGTTAGAGAACGAGTGCGCATATATTTCTAACTTTGAACAACCTCATGACAGATATATATAAAGATGGCAAAAAAATAGATTGCCAAAATAAATATGCACTCAAATCACCCATCACACTAATAAGATAAAGACATTCATTCATAAAAGTAGAATAAATTCATACTTGAAAGGTATGAATTTTACAAGACTAAAAATAAATATAAAGGCATAACATAGAGAAAATCCTAAGACTACATAAGGCCTATTTGATTATTGATTGATAGAAGATGCCTTAAAAAACATGGGTAGAAATTTATTCAAAGAGATTAAACATATAAGAATATTTAATTTTGACGAGGTGATAGTGGAGAAGTTGGTGAGGCATTATTTTGTGGAATGTGGAATCGAATAGGAGGATGAGTGAGGAGGAACTTAATCCAATTGAGATCATCTCTCAATGAGTGAAATTGATTTCGGGTGTACATGCAACAATGACAACAACCCAAATGAAAGTTGACTTGGTCAAGAGTAGCGTGGTAAATCATGGGTGATGGTGAAGAAGGTGGAGATGGAGGTGTTTGTTTGAAAGCATTTGTTGCATGTTGGAGGTTGGTTTCAATGAGGTTTGATAGATGATGAAGTTGATTGATTTCATTTACTATTTGGTTCCTAATTGGATTTTGTGATTGAGAATGTGAAGGTAGAGAGTTAGCAACTCTTGGAGAATGTGGTGGTGAAGCATTTTGTGATAGAGGTGGTGATTGTGGTAGAGGAGTGGTTCTTCTCCAAACTTCTCTTACGGAGATTTGAGTTTTTCTTGTTGAAGATGGGTTTTGAGAAAAAGACATAAAGAATCGAGATTGAATGAGAAAGAAGAAGATAATGTGATGAAGAATGAAGAAGATGAGGCTTTTTGTAATGGAAGAGGTTGTGTATTTAGAGTAAGGCATGTGATGGATGGATGATGATTCCAAAACATGTTTAGCAAAACAGAGAAAGACCAGCTAAGGCTAGGAGAAAGGAGGTCAAAGTTGCAGAAAAATAGAAAACAGTAAAAAAATTTGTGACCCTACTAAGGACGGTCCTATAAATATGTGGACGGTCCCAGATATATTAGGGAGCCGTCCCATATATTCGGGGGCCATTTTCTGGGTGTAAAGGAAATTTCCTAGTATTTCCTGTTTTTCATATTTGTGTAAAAAAGGGAAGAATAGGATGTCTGTTTGTAGCAACTCCTATGTCTCAAGAATCAATAAGATAGCTAAATACCAAATCAAATAGGCTAGCTAATCTAGTCTTAGCATGTGATCAAGTTTAGGCATAGTGACTAACAATATAACAAGCATGCATGATGTCTAAATTGACTAGTGAGAGAAAAATATCAAATAAGCATGCACCATGCAATTAGGAAGAAGAAATAAACATGCATTCACATATCAGTTCTTCCTAAATAACATTAATTTAATCATCTAAGCATCATTCTCATCATCATTTGTTGATGTCGAAGCGATGTTGTAGAGCTCATCGGAGTGCTCCAAAGGTGCCATGGTATGGGGATAGAATAAATATTTAGATTTTTGGAGTTGTGGTTTCATTAAGATGAGATGGTCATAAAGACGAGTTAGCAACATGCCATAAGGCATTGGTGAATAGGGTTGATTTTTAATGTTTGCAATTCATTTAGCCAAGAAGTAAGTGAAGTGTCATAAAGACGAGTTAGCAACATGCCATAAGGCGTTGGTGAATGGAGTTGATTTTTAATGTTTACAATTCGTTTAGCCAAGAAGTAAGTGAAGTTGTGTGGTTTTCTTGTCATGATACAATATATCATGTGATGTGATGAAGCCGAAAGGAAATTTAAGTTTTCTCCAACACCTAAGGCATTTTGACGGATGATTTCATCCCAAGATCTCATGTCTTGACGAAGTTCATTTTTGTGAATTTTGTTAGGATATTTGGTTTGTCCATTGATTGTAATGAATTATTTGATTTCATTTAGTGTTGGAATGTTGGTTTGGTAAGGACTAGCTAGTTCTTGGTTTGCACTTAGAGACTCAAGAGAACACTCTTCCGTGTAGACACATTGTCCTCTTAGTGGTGTTTGAAGAATATGAGCGAGATATTCAAGAGAGATATTGAATGGTTTATTTAGTGCCTATAATTTAGAGAAAGTGTTTGGTCATTTTTTCTTATGAGTTTGGCCGAAGAATAAAGTTCCAACAAGAATCTAGGACGTATCACTTCGTCGACATTGTATAGACGTTGAAGTTAGATTGCTTGAAACATTGTTTTGATGCAATCATGTCTAATGTATTCCGAAGGGACTACACGACCTTCATGGATTGTTCTAGACTTTAGATTTCGAACAATGGGTCTTAGATCATTAGGGATGTATTTTTCATTTGAGATTTTAGGAATGTAGATTTTAGTTAGATCAAGTTCAGCTTGAGACATAATTCCACCTAACAATATCAAAATGAGAATTTTAACATATATAATTTTTCATTACTGAATTTAAATGTTGAGAATTTATGCCTATTGTATGTCTATATGCAACAAATGTGGATGTGCGGTTATCTCGACTCTAAACAAAACTTATGAGATAACCTAAACATTCCTTAATTTAATTTTGCTCACCCAAGCGCGTCAAAAAATATATTAGTTATATATTTAGATCAATGGTTATGATATCATTATGCATGAAATCAAAAATGTTTTTGGAATGTATTAACAATGCACGAAATCATTTTATGATGTTCCTACACGTGAGAAATTTTTCAAAAATGAATTTGGGGTTTTTATTCATTTTGAAAATTTTCAAGAACATTCAATTATGCAAGTCCTACATCTATGGGAAGCATAATAGTTATACATTGTATATACCTAGTCTTAATTTCGTAAGTGCATGAAAAACTTAAAATCCTCAATTTTTGATTTTGTGCTCAATAGAACCCTATACTCAGATTAAGAAAGAAATTGATAAAGTTACTTACAATTATTGTTGTGTATGATGTTATAGATGATATTTCTTGATGATTTTGCTTTGATTTGAAGATTTAATGGTGTATTTAGAGATTTGGGTTGTTTTTGGTTTTGTTCGTCGCTGGTAAGGAGAAGACGGGGTGTGTTTGTTTTATGGTTTTAGAAAAATGACCAGACTTTACATGCTTGCTGTCGACGGTCCCAGACATATCTGGGGGCCGCCGGACCGCCAACAGGGTGAATGTTTTCGGCTTGATTTTTGACGAATTTTTCAAAAGGAGTGACAATTTAAATTTTATTCCGCTAATTAAAAATACTTAAAACACTTCGGATGAAGTAATTAAGTTGTCACAACACTTATGATAGAAAATAGACTAGAATTGAGACTAGAAGAAAAGAAGAGAATGATTTACGGAATGTGTTCCATCATTCCTAGACTAAGACGAAGATAATTGAACGATTCACGCTTGAGGGGTTTAGTAAGAATATCGGTGATGTTATCTTCAGACGAAACTTTTTTGATGGAGATGTTTCCGTTTTGGACATTGTCCCGAAGAAAAATGATGACGTATTTCGATGTGTTTCGTCCGCGAATGTTGCACAGGGTTCTTGCTCAAGTCAATCATGCCTTTGTTATCACACAAATGCAAATACGTTCGTCAATCGAATCCCATAGTCGATTAAGAGCTTTGTTCATCCATAGTTGCTTGTGACAATGTCTTTTTCGGCGCTTACTTATTCTCTTGATCGTAGGATATTAAGTCAAGATGTTTCTTTCTTCAATAACGAAGAGTTAGACAACCTCCCTAAGAACGGACAAATACCGCTAAGTGCTTTTTCATCCACATAAATATCTTCAGCATGAATCAAGTTGCCATAAACATACTGAGTTTTCTATTGCTGGGTCCCCTAAGGAGACCAATCTTAAGTGCGTAGTGCCTTTAATGTATCAGAAGAAACGTCTTAAACCGCTTCAAGATGATGAGGTTTTGGAATCCTCTTGGATGCGTAGCAAAGACAAAGGCAGACACGTAAACATGATTTACAGGCCTACTTGCGGTAGGTATAAAAAACTACCTATCATGTCTCTATACTTAGTACAATCTATCTAACTCACACTCTTCTTCTTTCGTAGTTTTGGGTTTCCGAGGACATGGTCGTTTTCATTGTTTGAATCGTCTAAGCCAAATTTCCTAAGCATTTCTTAATAAATTTAGATCTGATTAAAGAATATGCCATCTTCCAATTATTTTATTTGTAATCCAAAGAAGAAGTTTACTTCACCCATCATGCTTATTTCAAACTCATCGTGCATGATTTTGGCGAATGGCATCACACTAACATTCTTGACAAGTTAACTGATATATAATGTCGTCGAGCCATATATTTGAACAATAATAGATTATAAACCTCACTCTTGTAAAAGTATGTTTATCTACCCATTCCCATGTGTTATGTTCTGTAGGTTGGATATGTTTAATAAGAAAAGCTTTTAATTTATCGTACCAAGCTTTAGGAGCTTGTTTAAGACCATACAAAGCTTTCTTATATTTGTAAACATGATTAGGTTTTTCGAAATCAATGAATCCCGAATGTTGTGCCACGTATACCTCCTCATTGATAAAACCATTTAGGATCGCACTTTTTACGTCCATTTAGAATAATTTAAAATCTAAGGCACAAGCATAAGCTAATAAGATCCTAATTTACTCTTGTCTAGCTACAGGTGCGTAAGTCTCGTCATAATCAATTCCTTCTTGTTGATTATAGCCTTGTGCTACTAGCCTAGTTGTCACACCCCCAAAACATGGCGCAACGAAATAGGAAACATGGGGGCGTGATTTTATAAGTATCTCAAACACAAAATACAAGAGAACGACCACTAAATAGACGTTTTCAAAATCTTACATCGTTAATTTGAATAAAAGAACAAAGTTTTAGAAAATCAAAATTAATCAGAGTTAAAACGGTATTTAATGATGCTCATAACATCAACGATTTATATTTTCATAAAAGTTTCATTTAGTAAAGCCGTGATGCATGCTGAATCTGAATGCACTTCCATTAATCCTTACAAGATTAGGTACTTGAGATAAACATGCTTAAAAGTCAACAATAATGTTGTTGAGTTCATAGGTTTAAGTATAATATTAAGTATGTATCGCAAGTTTTAGTTTAGAGTGACTAATGTAACACATACAATAGCACAAAAGGTAGTACGGTAGTACCAAATTAACACACCGAAGCTAACAACATAATGCACCAAATATATGCCAAGTAAAGTATCTCCGTAGGTGTCTAGATCACCCAATATTCCGACATGGTATACGTCCGTATGACCGTGACCATCGATCCGGACGGGGATGCTAATCCCGATAGATCTATCTACAACACTTGCGTTTACAACACATAATCAACAATTCATAACAATGGGCAAAGTGGGCTATCGATACTTAGACTGAACCGTAATCATTTAAAAGTAAAAGCGTCCAAAGTAATAACATAACATGTATCTCACCTTATGATTTAAGAAAATTATTCGTAAAACAAGTAAAAAGTGGGGCTATGAAACTTACCTTTTGCAAGAGGTGTATCAGGAATAATCGACAAACCGAAGAATGAGTACGAATGTCCGAACGCGACCACTTGAGATATGTTGTGTCTTAGATACAAGAAGTCGAAATGAAATGATGCACATGCGAATTTTATAAAGTTCTCATCACCTGAACATATTTGCGTTTTAGTTAAGTATGTCAAAATGTGAACTCGTAAAAGTTATCTAGTTTTATTAAGTTTCGATGCTAAACAAAACTACTATTTTATCAAGTTTAGACACTAAACAAAACTATTGTTTTACCAACCTTAAGTAATCCCGCACAATATCCGTTTTAATAATATTTCCGTTTAGTTTATATTTCACCTAAAACACGCTAAGTATCTTACCAAAGTCTAGTTACAATTTTTATCGGTCATTAATTCACTACTATTATATGTTACGTCACTAATTTTAATAAACCCTGTCTCGCTTATTAATAATACTTTTAGAAAGTTTCCGACGTATATAGAAAACATATAACTGTTACTATAATAATTGTTAACGATTTTATAGCTCGTTTGGACTCGAAAAACCTGAAAAACCTCATTTTAAATTCCAAACAGCTCGCTTTTTGTTAGTCGAGTTTATGAAGAAAATTTATAAAATTTCCAGATTTTAGTCAGTTTTTACAAGGGCGTAACTCCTTCGTTATTAAGATTCACGGGATGGTCAAAAGCTATGTCTTAAGGAAAAATCACGTTCTACAAGTTTTATTTCATAAGTTTTTACCCGACTCGGACTCGAAATGGGTCAAAAACACTAAAACGTAAACTGGACAGATTGTGTCGAAAATAATTTTGAGCTGGAAAAAGTTACTAGTTTTCGTCCGAACAATTTTAAGTTCGTTTTTATCGATCTTTATATCTACGCGTTCATATTTAAGTGTACTATTGTATTTTTAAACTCTCGACTTTTTAAGGTAGTTTTAACAACTCGTTTTATTTCATTAAAAATCTGGACAACAAGTATTTTCTACCAAAACTACACTATATTTTTAACCGCAAACAATACAACTTTAATACTAGCCTAAATCCCTTCCATAGATTATTACCAACTCTCAAACAGCTCCAAGACTACCTAATCCCTTCCATCGATTGTTACAATATCATTAAAAACCACTTTTAACACTTATAATCACATTGTTAACCCAAAAGTACAATAATATTAAGAAAAACTCAAAAACACAAATAAGTTGTACAACCTTTTTTATTTTGTTAGATTCTTGTAAAAATTATTTACACACACATGGGTGATGATGTTTTGAAAGAACAAAAGATGTGTACATGGATGAAACTTATAAAATATGTATGAAAAGAAAGGAAGATGAAATGGCTTACAAAGTGTAGGAAAAAGTGATGAAAAATGAAGAATCCTTAACCCAAAATAATAAGATGTAAACCTGGATCAACCACCAAAGAATCATTATAATTGAATAGCTAGAAATTTGAGATTAAGAAAATCAAACACAAGAGTGTGTGTGTGTTTGTGGATCTGTTCGAACAAGAGAGCAAGGAGAAAAAAGAGAAAATTTGTAGTGTGTGTATTTGTGTGTGTAAAAATGAGGTGATAAGTGAATGAATATGTATGTGTGTGGACATTTTCTAGAATCTTACCACATGAGATCCTTTTGTATGGGGTTCAATTCTTGGTCATGACAAAATGAATTAAACATGACAAAATTGCTAAAGATATTAAAGGCTAGGTACATTATACTAAAAGAGGGATAAGCTAGCAAAAAGAATGGTGAGGTGTTGTTATTGGAATAATTGATTTGCTTGATTATTATTGATAACAACCAATCTATTATTACTAGAGATCCTTTTTGTATGTTTCAATTCTTGGTCATGACAAAATGAATTAAACATGACAAAATGGCTAAAGATATTAAAGGCTAGGTCATGTACGAAAATGTATAAGCCATAGCAACAAAGAATGTTGAGTGTTTTTTATTGGAATAATTGATTTGCTTGATTATTATTGATAACAACCAATCTATATATACGATACAAGAGAACATTCTAAACTATGGGCTTAGGCCTAATAGCATCCATATTAATAGTCCTAATACAAATATATCGACTAATACTCCCTCATAGTTTGAGCGGAAGATGACCGAACACTCAAACTGGTACGAAATTCCTCGAAAAGCGCAGATGGTAGTCCATTAGTGAAAATGTCAGCATACTGGTAATGAGATGGTACATGAAGAATACGAAAAAACCTGGAAAACCCCCCCACCCGAGCCACCCTATTCCGAAACAAAGTGTATATCAATCATCAATATGTTGCGTTCGCATCATGCTAAACAGTAAATTAGCATCATAATAAGCACAACCAATGTCACAATAGATAAGGGTGTCGATAATAATGGGTATAAGCGCTCTGAGAAGATTACGAGCCCAGACATTTTGGCAACATCATTAGCAACACCTCGGTACTCAGCTTCAACACTCGATCTGAAGAGTATAGTGTCGTTTAGGCTACCAGAGAGTAAATTTAACTCCCAAGAAAAACAATTATAACAAGATGTAGGCCGCCAGATAGTAATGAACAACCATCCCAAATCAACATCGTATATGCAACAAGAGAACCTGTAATGGATGCATAAAGTTGGAGCCCAAAGTCCAATGTGCCACGAACATATCAGAGAACTCTCCTAAGAGCTACCAAATGAGGCTCTCGAGGATCATGCATATGAAGGCAAACCTGTTGCACTGCATAAGAGATATCTAGACTAGTAAATGTAAGATACTGCAAACTACCTACAAAACTGCAATAGAGAGAAGGGTCAGAATTAGGATTCCCGTTAGAACAAGTTTAGGTTCTGTGTTAACCGGCTTCCTAGTTGGATACAATTAGCCATATCAGCCCTGTCTAAAAGCTCCAAAGCATATTTCTTTTGAGACAAAAACATGCTTGTAAAGTTACGCGTAATAGAAATCCCCAAGAAGTAATTAAGCGCCCCCAAATCAGTCATATCAAACTCCTTCTGAAGAGAGGAGATAATGCGTTAAAGTAAATTTGTAGAAGATGTCGTCAGTACAATATCATCAACACAAATCAATAATATACAACCTTAGACGCATGTTGATATATGAACAAGGACGGGTGATGACATCAAATAACGTTACTTTTATAGCATCATTTATTCCATGTTTCTTACCCATTTTGTATAAATTATTGCAAGAATTGATACTAAATTGCTTAAAGTTGTTATTTGTAGTAATTATGGAGTAATTGGTGAAGTTATGCTAAAAGGCACGCATTTTGGAGCTTAAACGAAGAAATCTTAAGATACTGTTCTGACAACCTATACGCCGTATCTGTGCCTGCACTTCACAAGAAACCACAAAGATTTAAAGAGCAATACGCCGTATCCAAAAGATACTATACGCCGTATTGAGATTATTTAAAGATTCTGGAAGATATTGAGCGTGGTCCTAACTCCAAAAAACCCCCTAATACGCCGTATTGGCCTCAACCAATTCGGCGTATCGATTAATTTCCAGACACTATAAATACAAATCTCTAAACATGAGTTTATGGTGTGCTTAAACATATTTTCGATACCCTACCACAAAAGTCAATTTTCAGAAGCCAAGAAGAGCAGTAAAGGTCAAGCATCGCATTTAATTCCATAGGAAACACCTTGTAATCATCTATACTCCAATAATCATTTGATTTTTGGTATCATTCATTTAACTCAGTTAGTTTACCTTGGTTGATTCGATTATTAATCTTGTATTCATTACAATGGTTATGGGCTAATACATTCAGGTATTAGCCATGTTTATGAATATTTTAATGTTTGGTTTGTTTATCTCGATTGCTTAATTTATCGTTGATTGTTGATTATGTTTATCAATTTATACTCGTTTACGTGCTTAAGTATACGATCTATCATTCAACTGGGTCTAGGAATGCAAAATATCATGCTAGCTAGATGTCCGGATAACTCTTTATATCCGCAATTTATATATCTAGAATCATAGGATCACAAGTAATGACCTATCCTTGCCATTGGTTTAGTGAACAAGTTGGACTAGCAGGTGACCTGGGATTAACAAATGACGTTCTGATATCCTTGGTAAGGACTTGGACAGTAGACTACTAGTGTATAAAGAGTCGTTAAACAGTAAGTTAGTAAAGTCTCATTGAGCTAGGGTTTAATAAGATCACCATTATTAATATCCTAAGATAGATTATAATCAATAAATGTTTGCTTTATGCGGATGCGTTTAATTATGAAAGAATTAGCGTGTCTAGGTTTTAGGAAGAAGTACCGCCTAAATCTAGGAATGATATGCCCCTCGAGATAAGTTAATCATTGCACTAATTAACAAACCTGCATTTTAATTGGATTAATCATGGTTAATACAGTTTCCTTAAAATTGGGTTTTTCGCTCTTCTATCTTTTGATTATCAGCTTGCGTGTGTTATCGTGTGTAAAGTAGGTTCAAGTTACCACCAAACCCCGTGCCAATCTCTTAGACTAAAAACCCCCCCTCCACGTTAAAATTAGGTTTAGCATAGGTTTTGACATAGATTAGATAGATTAAAACTAACATAGATTGTTATCCCATAAACTTAACCCATATCACAATAATAAGCCATACCAATAAGCAATAAGCTAGAAAGAGAGAAAAGAAAAATGAAAGATTTATTAGAGAGAAAGATTAGAGAGTGGAAGATTACACACACACACAAGTGTAAGAATAATACCTACGCACAACGATACATCAAGTTTTAAGCGCCAATGCCGAGGAGTGAAGTTGTTTAATTTTTATTTTTTATTAATATTTTAGTTCTAACTTTTAATTAGTCTAGAGTTAGTGTAATTTAATTAGTGTAAAATTTTTGTTTTTGTCGAATCATCCATTTCTCCGAAAGTTTTTATAATTTTGTTTGTGTGTTTGTTTTACTTTTCTGTGTTGTTTTTATTTTCTGTACACTGCTCTAGTCAAATAATCGATACAGCGTATCAACCTTTCACTACCAATACAATGTATGCCATTTAAACAGTCAATACGGCGTATTCAGTCAATTGAATATGGCATATCAACCATCTGATACAGCAGCAGACTTTAAAATTTTCGTATTACATTTTCGTACTTAGTTTTCTGAATTTTCTTTCTTCTGAACAAATCCTACTGATATTTTTACCTTGGTTTCATATAAGTATTAATCGCGAAGTGAAGGTTGAAGAAAGCAATGACGGAAGCCATTACGAAATCAATTACGGAGGAATACATTACCAAGGCCCGAGGAGATTATTACTTGGGAATCACTAAGATAATGATTATTGGTAAAGCTGCATATGAGTTGAAAGGAAAATTCCTTGATGATTTGCAGAATAATGCTTTCAGTAGAACTAATGGAGAAGACGCGATCGAGCACATTGAAAATTTCCTTAAGATTGTTGATCCACTCGTTTTGCCCAATGTAAATTATGAACGACTTAGGCTTACTGTTTTCCCCATCTCACCGACTGGAGAGGAAAGAGAATGGTTACTTGTGCAGATCTTACGGAATTATTTTTTACAAAATACTATCCACCTTTTCGTACTGGTAAAATTGTGAGAACTAAAGCAAAGTGGGATTCAACTAATGTAGTGTTTGAAAATTGGTTGGCTTCGAAATTTACCAACCATACGATGATGGATCCATTCACCAAGAATGCTTTATGAGATTATTGGAAAAAGGGTGATGATCAAGAAGTACTTACTAATGAGGCATTTTTTTTTGATCTGAAGAAAACTCACGAAGGATGGGGAACTACAAAAATATTGAAATCTTTGATCAAAACCGGGCTTATTCGATTCAAAACACCCCTATGTACGAACATTCAATGAATTTACTCACTGTGGAGGAATGTTTAACTCCTAGGATTGAAAATAACAAAGTATTAATACGCAGCAGAATATAAATAAAGAACAATGTTATTTTCACAAGGTTATACATTCACATCAGGCCGTAATTCTATTTGATCATAAGAGAACGGTTACCTACCTATAACAGGGATCAAGAACATCTTGACCTTAGGGCTAAGACGATCTCTAGTGGTAAGATCGCCTAGTGTTTCCTGACTACATGATTGAAACACCTTAAACACACATTAGACGTCTAAAACACACACATAAACATTGTCTAGGGATCTCTATATATAGAGAGTCCATAAGACTTACAAGAAAATCTAATTGTATTAGGAAACTAACTCTTTTCCTAATCTTTGATCTTTATCATTTAAGGAAGTCTTCTAGAATCCTCCATCTTTTGTAGAATTCCATATTGTCAAATTTGATCCTTTTGTTTCATTCTTTATCCTTTTAAGCAAGTTCTTTTGTATCATCAAATCAATAATTCCCAACAATCTTCCCCTATATGATGATGACAAAACAAACACTGATTCCAAGATGATCTATAGTAGCTTAATCTTCATCTTCAAATCTGATCTTTTCATGTGAATGAAACGATTCTTGATCTTACACTTAACTTAGATTTCCTTTGAACATGCTTACCACCACTTATAAGTTGCAAATCATTATATAAACATCTTCCCCCCTTTTTTCATTATTCCATCTGGGGGATGTTGAAACTTATGCAACTTTGTTCTTTACAACTACAAACCATATATCAAACTTCTAATCCAAGCTTTCTAATTTCTCAAATTACCCTCCATGATGCACAATAAGAATAATGAATTCAAGCAGTAGAAACTTAAACTAGCAGTAGTAATAATGACTTAGCAGTAGAAATAAGGTTTAACTTGGATTTTCAACAGTGAAAACCTTTCCCCTCAAATGGTGCATTTATTATATCTAAAATGGTGGTTAAAAACTTTATCATATTCTCCCTCTTGTAACACAAATTTGTTAAACCATGCTCATGACCATAAAGTAGTAGAATCAACCATAAGAACTGTATGAATAACTAACCAACAGTAGTAATGAATAACATGTAGTAGTAACAATGAAGAGCAGCACTAATGGTTGAGCAGTAGTAAAAATACAATAGCAGTATTAATTAATAACTAGCAGTAGTAAAAATACACTAGCAGTATTAACTACTAACTAGCAGTAGTAAAAATACACTAGCAATATTAACTACTAACTAGCAGTATTAACTTTGGTCGAGCAGCACTAATGACGTAGAAGCAGTATTAAAAACATAGAAGCAATATTAACCAAGTAAGAGCAGCATTAACCATGCATAAGCAGTACTAACTTCTATGAAGCAGCATTAACTTTGTTCGAGCAGTATTAACTGTTGTAGAGCAGTAGTAACCATGTATGAAGCAATAGTAACTTCCTATCGTATTAACATGATAACTGTTCTAATAAACCTTTTCACAAGACCTGACTGAACTCTTTAGCTTCGGTCACAACACCCGATTTGTAATGCCTTGGTCTAGTGCGGCTACCCTGATGTATAAACGTACAAATCCTATTCCTACATTCTTTCACACAAATCACAAACCCATATCATTTTACTCCCCCCACCCCACCACCCCCCCACAACCCCACCCCACCCCCCACACCACCACCCCACCCCCCCCCCCCCCCCCCCCCCCCCCCCCCCCCCCCCCCCCCACCCCCCCCTCAACTCCTCTCCTAAACTTCCACGTTCAAATCACCCTTTACTGTGATTACACTTCGTATTCATCATCAACTTCTGAGGTTTTTAAAAATTAAGGTTTCCATAAAAAAAAGATTTAAGAATTAAAACCCTAATTTTCACAAAATTCTTTATCCTCTTCATTCCTCAATTCCTTCTATTTAATACCTAAGTGTTTAAAAAAAACTTCCCACAACAATAACAAGAACACTATTAAAAACAATGATGAAAGAGAAGTAAAACCGTATCAACTTCAACTTTTTCTGCAAGCAGGTTTCAACAATTTATAATCTTTTATTTAAAAGCTCAGATTGAAGATCCCTCCAGTGAGAATATGCCTTTATGTGTAAAGAACCTTCAATAAAAATTTCGTTAAGATCCAATGGTTAACGAATGAGATATCCCCTTTTTACCATAGCTGTGCAGAAAGTGACAAAAATAGAAACCAAAATCAAATTTTTTAGGTTTCTTTGAATACAAAATCTTCTTTCTTCGATTGTAAAACCTTGTAGATCCTAGATCATGAACCACTTGGCTCTGATACCACTTGTTGATCCCAGTTGAACGGATCTTAAATTCCTTAGCTTGTGTAAGGTTTAGTTATGCAAGATAAATCCTACACAACTATAGTAGAAAAAAGTTGTAAAACATATATCAAATATTATGCGGTATCGATTCTTTGAATATAAGAAGAATCTTCAATGAAAACAGTATACAAACAATATAATGCACAATTAAATGCTTCCATTTATTATTACAAATAATACGAATACTCTCCTAGTATTAGAGTTACAAAACCTTGAAGTTTTAACGATATCAAAACAAAAGATTTCTAGATTGTAATTTTTGTGATATCTAACTCTATACCTTAGGACCTCCTTTTACACACCAAGGAGTCCTAGTCGATTTACAATATATTAAAAAAAACTTAGATTATTCTCAAATATCTACTCTATAAATAACTCATACATATCACGTAAGTAATCTTGATCTTCAAGCAATCTTTATCTTTCAGCAGTTGTAACTTTGTACCAGCAACATTAACTCTTAACAAGCAGTAGTAACTTAATAACCAGACTAAACATTAAAATGTGTAAAGCTAGCATTAAACTACTTAGAATATTTTCTTCAATCTTCACCGGCAATACTAACTTTACTCTAGCAGTACTAACATATACTAGCTGTAGTAACTAGTAGTACTAATTTACACTAGCAGTACTAAGTTACACTAGCAGTAGTAACATGAAACTAGCATATAAACTATTAGCATATTTTTCAATTAGAGTTATATGTACGCACTACGTTTTATTAGCAGCCTTAGTAAACACAAACGTTAGGCTGAGAGGGCGTAAACTCCAAGATCATCATGAAGACTTTTAATTCCAACAATCCTCCCCTAAACTTGATATTCTTCTTCAAAATCTCAAGTTTCTTCATTAAAAGCTTCATAATCACCAGGAGGATGCTTCCAAACACTTCATTGATTTCTTGAGTGTTTTATGATGTGGCGTAAGAAGCAGATAAACACAATTTCATTACCAATATGATCAAGCTTAAGCTTTTTGTTCAACATATTAGTAATTGTAGCAGGTGTAAGGGGATATCTCTTTTGCTACCAACATATGAATATGCACATTTTGCTTCCCCAATGAATGTACTCTACATGAATCATATAGCTTCCATTATAATACTTTGTAGTCTGATTGATTTTTCCATACTTGATCTTTAACATGTGGATCAAACATTGTATTTAGATCCCCTCATAGCACTCTCTCAGTAAGCCCTCCTTGGACCCCCTTGTTAAACCTGGCCTTAACTTTTACCAATTTCCATAGGGTTTCCAAATCTTTCCTGTCAAAACTTTTGAGTATATGACTGAAGACTAAGTACATCTTTAAACTTTCATCAGCCCTGATTATATAGTAATAGGTCTTATTCTCTTCTTTATGGATCTTGTAGTCAACAATGCTTGGAGGCTTAGTTGCCAAAGGAATAGCATCAATTTCTATTTCCTCTTTATCAAAAACAACTTCTATTAGTCTTTGAAGCTTTGTTGTTTCTTTATCCATATCTACCTTTTGCTTCTTGATAGACTCTTGTTAAAGATCTTCTCCTGCTCCTCTTAGACTTCTTCTGTTTTGTGTTACTGCCTTCTACTCTTACTTTACTGTGTTATCCCATAAACTTAACCCATATCACACCAATAAGCAATAAGCTAGAAAGAGAGAAAGGAAAAATGAAAGATTTATTAGAGAGAGAAAGTAGAGAGTGGAAGATTACACACACACACAAGTGTAAGAAATGGTAACCAACACCCTCTCCATGTGTGGAGAGGGTCCTATTTATACCCTAAGGCCACCATGGGCTCGTGGGCTTTTTAACTTGGGCTGGGCTTGGCTTATCTTGGGCTTAGAGCCCGAAACATGGACAATATTAGATTACAATCCAAGCCCATTTAACCCGACTAGCCTATTACTTAACAAGACTAATTACAACTAATAAGACCGATAACATTCTTGTTCGTCTTATATATAATTAAGGCTAACAATCTCCCCCAATGTTGAGGTCTTCTTTGTTCTCCCTAACGTTGACGTTCTTTGATGGAGGATATCTTGATTTGAATTTATCTTCACCAATGTTGAAGATATGACGTTTGAGCTTTGCCTTCTTTGGTCTTGTCTTTGTCTTTTCTTGTTTGTAATGGCTTTGTTCATTCATGCTTTGTGATCTTGATCTTGAGCCTTTATCTTTTGACTTTGAGTTCTTGAGATCTTTATCTTGCATCATCTCCTTGTCTTGAATCATCTTGATTTGACTTTCTTGATCAAATATTCTCATGACCAGACATAACTTATTTAAAAAAAAAAACACTTATTGCTGTTCTGTTTGACTTATATGAACATAAGGCTAACAATCTTTCCAAAATACGATTCTTGATTTGACTTTGAAGATCTTTGAGGAAGTTTAGGATCAACAATCTTTATGCTGAATGATTGACTTTGAAAGCTTGAGTATGAGTATGTGGTAATGAATCCGACTTTGCTGGTACATGGTTGCAACACCAACGATTGAATCTGCATTTAAAATGTTAGTGATAAACAACAGATATGGACGAAGGTGTCTTTGTCACTTCGTCGAATACGGTTGCAATAACCACGGTTCCCCGTTAATTAGTATAAATACTGCCTGTGATCAGATAGAATTCATATGAATCATCTAAACAGGGTTTCGCAGCTGTACTAGCCGTTCTCGTTACCGGAGCGTCTCAAAGCAGACAACACGGTAAGAATGAATCAGATAGTTACTATCTTTCTGATTAAGTCGTCAATTCATTTACTAGAACAAGTTTGATTTACATAGAATCGCACCATCATTTCTTTCTAGTTGACACAAGTTTGATTCATATAGAATCACGCAAGTCACCTACCAAGAGTTTGTTTGATGTTGGCTTAAGCAGGATTTCCATCTTCACTGTGAATACTTAAGTATCACTCGGATGTTCTAGCAAGATCTCAAGGATAATGCGTAGGACTCTTTGTTACAACTTGTGAACTTTATGGTGTTCAACAAGTGTATTTCATGGAATGTGTCCTAATGAGATTTATTTTATTGATCTCTTGGCTCTAGACTCGATTAGTGCGTTTTGGTTTTAGTACTCGGAGGCTAGAGCAGACTGCTACCTATTCAATATCAACTAACTCGGAGTGAGAAAGTCAATAGAAGTCATGTGTATCTCCGTGGCAAATAAGACAGTTTCTGTTGAGAGAAACTCGAATGGCTGGGGAGGGTTGTTCATTGCATCACTGGGTCCATGATGTTATTCTTCAATATCAGAATTCATCTTTGTGAAAACCGATAGATTATGTATTGACCCGGTTTTTGCCTAAGGTGTAGGGGGGCTTCTTTCTTTTCACCCTTTATCCATATATTTCTTTTTAATTCTTCAACCCCTTCAATGCTTACCAAGATGTCATTACTAACACCTTGTTGTGATTGTTCTGGTGTTAGCTCAATCTTAGTCGGCATTATTCCCTTAAACTTATTCATCTCCAATCATACCTAATGACTGCTATTTCTAACTATGGAGTATCCTTGGGTAGATCCCTCCATTTCTGGTTGGATCATAGTACTAATACCTAACCTAACCACCTTATGACTTCAGAATCGTCATGAATTAAGAGGTTGTTGGGTATGAGATCGTAACCATAAAACCTTTTTCGAAGAGTATCAAGCACTTTGAGTCGATTAGATTACTTGTTATTTTCAAGATCATATTTTAATTACATTTCTCCCCTTATTTTAAATACTAATTCACTTAGTTTTTGAAATACCTTGTGATTAAAATTTATCATGAAAATTTTGTGGAGAATACTTTTATACTTAGCATGAATTATATGGAACATTAACTTGCTCCCCCTCAATTTTACATATGTTTGATACCAAAAAAAAATGATACCAAGTTGTAAAATAAATATAAAATTGAGGGTTAGCATTGTTGAGTACACAATTTTGAAAGATTATGAATTGTCATTGAAGAATTCTTGAAAAATTGTGCTCAACCACTAAATCATCTTATAACGAACATTCTATTTAATTGTCATTATTATTATGGAGTTGTTATTAAGACTTTTTATAATGTGTTGAATACATAAGAATTGTCATGT
>BQNB010007369.1:26733-78473 GCA_026074375.1 Tanacetum coccineum | reverse complement strand
GGTTTTATAAAAACCGAATATTTCGGTTCGGTTTCGGTTTTAACCAAAAACCGACCCAAACCGAACCGTGCACACCCCTGTGTTAAACCATAACAAACAGGATTGAAAACGCACATTCCACCTTCCTCCCTCATCCTAAACCCTAACCCAATATTTCATAAAATTGCAAGGGTTTTTTTTATGATCTGAACACCCTAAACCCACACCTCCATCATGCAGTTTTGGAGCTACGATCCAGATTATATTCAAAGTAAGTGTCTTTTACTTTTGTAACAATTTTCAATTTTGATAAGAACAAATAATCTATTTTTTTCAATCCCCTAACATGTCTATTCAATTTTTTGAAAGATATGATTCAATTATTTTTAAAAATCAAATGGGGTAAATTAGCTAACAAATGGAACCGCACCAAAAACTGAATTTTAATATGTGATTTGTTATGCAATAAGCATGTTTTGAAAAGGCCACCGTGAATCACATAAATACATTTGTTTTGTTTATTTTTTGTTCTTTTATTTGTTGTTTATGTTATTTTTTCCAAGTATTAAGCATCCACTAAAAGAGAACTCTGTTATAGCAAGCTTTTGCCTTAAGGTAACTTTTATTTGTTAGAGGACTTATCACACATAACTAATTTTCCAAATAGCCTATTAGCGGGACTCATTTTTAGCCAATGCAGTTTAAAGTTTCAGAAATTGTACCTACATTTAATTCAGCTGGCGTTTTTACTAATGACATTGGCGCCGCCTATGTTACTATGAAGACGAATAACCTCCAGGTGCCCCGTTTGGTTCGCGGAATCTTCACGATTTGATGGAATTGGAATCTGATTCCAATTCCATAACGTGTTTGGTTGGCAGAATGTTTGAATTCAAAATCCGATTCCAATTCCATAGTGTGTTTGGTTGGCGGAATTAATGTAATGAAACACCTCAAATTCCTTTATGTGTGGAATTAACATTCCAGATCATGAAAAAGCCTACAAAGCTCGAGGTACAAACACCCAAACTCTTAATTATTAATTAAAATTTAAGCGCCTTAACCATTCCCCTTTACCCAAAAAAAATTTTAAGCGCCTTAACATTGCTATTTTTAAGGGTCTAATACATCACTATATATGGTCGATGAGTTCTTTTGCTGCCAATATGTGACTGTATCATGATTTAAACATATTTTGATATAGTTTTTTAAGGGTCTCAAAAAGTTAATTTCAAAAAATTACATTTTTGGTTACAGGAATTATTGTATGCAAACTGCATATGAGAAAAGGAGTACCATGCTTCAAAACACCATTGTTGCAAAGACTATCAGCTCAAGGAGCTAAAACATAACTCAAAGATGTCGTCAAACTTGGTTGTGAATAAGGTTTTAGCAGCCTTTTGCTGATTGTAAATGAGGTCTTAGGAACCCGTAGTATTGGACTGCCACATAAGGAAGCAACTGCAGCATGTTGTGATGAAGTTGACCCCTTGCTAAGGTAAACGAAATTACTTTAGTATTCACAGTTTTATGTAAGGGATAAAAATCTCACTTCAATTTTGGTTAAAAAGAGTCGTGCTTATAAGAAACTAAAAAATAAGCAGATAACTATTAATGCAATTTGGATAACACAAAATTGCTTGAAGCATAAAACTAAAAATGGTAAGGAATCCCAAACACCTACTTATATGTGGTTCTAGATTTTCTGATAAAGAATCTAATTACATGTGATGTGAAACTAAAGGTAGTAGGTGAGGCTGTGAAAGGCACTGATGATGTAAAAGGAATGAATGACGTTGACATGTCAAATGATGAAGTAGTTCTGGATTTCTTGCAAGCCATTCGCGTAACTGAAAAATCCAAGCAGATTTGGATGCATATATTTATTTCGAAGAAAATGATGATGTCAAACACTGTCGTTTTAGAACATTAAAAATTACCTCATCAGACACTTTTTTCTGTAAATTTTAAATCATAAGTCAATTAAGGATGATTATTTTGTCTAATTCTCATCAGTCTTTCATTTCAAATTTGATACTTTTATGACCGAGTGATAATTTTTCTTTTAATTCTGCGGGTTCAATTCTTTCAAAGCATCAATAATTTGTTTATTTAAAAGAATCATTCTTCTTATCTTTATGCACAATTGAGGTTAACATGGTTCTTGGATGAGCTCTAATCGTGAAAGTTCTAATTTATCTTCCCTTTTGATTAGCTCAACGTGTTAATTTGGTGCTTCTCAACTTTACATTGATTAGTAATTTTTATAGGTTAGTTGGATATGGATGCTCGAATCATGTCTGCAAAAGTTGATTCGATAAAGACGAATGTAGAAAAAGAAAGGACTCAAAGGAGTATATCATGTCAAATGACAATTAAGTGTGCGCGATTGGCAAAAGAACTTGTGGGAAAAATGGAGGAAGCTCAAGGTTCAAATGGTTGTTAATGCAAATGATGATTAAAAAGGTGAGCTTTCCTACACTACTATGGTATATATTCACTGGCCATGGAGTATTATAAATATAGCATTGTTATAGTTTGTTGACCGTAGTCATGATTTTGTGAGCATTTTAAGTCTTTTCATCCCAAACTAGCCGAATTTAAACATCCCAAACATATTATGAAGTTTATTCCAGTAGGAAACGTTAAGGGTCTGTATGTTTTTGTGTTTTGTATTTGGCTATTGCGACATGAAGTCACACTAATCAGTTTGCAATGTTTAGATGAACAACTTTCAAAGTGAATTAGAGTGTATGGTTTTGTTATCTGGTAATATTTGTTTCACACAAGCAGTAGCCAGTTACAAACTAAAATGAGTGAATTTATTTTTACTTAACAAAATGTTAGTGTACTTAATATAAAATATGTTTAAATACTACTAAACCCAACCTTACAGGAAATCAGGCCGACAGGAAGACCCGAAAAACTCAGTATGGTGTTTTTAACCCGTACCAACCTGACCCTATAAGGCATTATCGGGTTTGGGTTGGGTCAATTATTTTTTGTTTTCACTTGTGTTATTATTGTGTTTAAGATCATCACTAATATTTTTGGACAAAAAGTTCATTCGAGTCAACCCAACCTGTTTAGACCCGTTATCCAATTTGCCCATTTTGCCACCTCTAGATGTTATTGTTGGTCCCATGTGAGTATTAGTGGGCTACAAAAGGGATAAATAAGCTAAAGGATGAAAGTAAATATCATATATGTTATTAACAAACTACATTCTACTATATTAAAAAAAAGATTTTTCATGTTTATCAAAATATGGCTTCTTATATTGAATGATTTAGTATCGTAATGACAAATTGATCTCAAGTGAATCAAACCCACATAAGGACAATTAAAAATTTTTAAATGGTCAAAGTGAATACAATCGTTGTGTTTTGTTCAATTTGCAACGGGATGTTTTCGTTGAAGTGGGAGAATCTCGAGACAAACAAGGAGCATGGGAAGATGAACTTCTTCAGGTTTGCTACAAACTTTTCATTAAAATGATATAGCTCATTTTCACCATCTGTTTTGTGGGTCTGATTTGATTACATATCGTAGTGAGTAAATTGGTTATCTTTTCTGACAAAATAAAAGTTTCTTAATGGTGTAGTTTTTCAAGAGACCAGTTCGGTGGTTTGGTTCATTGGTTGGAAATAACTTGGGTATTGGTAATATTGTTTTCCATAGAGCTGACCATCTTGACCCGATGTTGTCACGAGTGAACCAACATGTGAGTACGAAGCATATGGTGTGTAACCGTAACTAGGATACATAAGTGACCTATTCTCCCCATAAACACCTTGGTAAATTGACACAACATTAGTCAGTATCAGCATATACAAATAAATAACACAACTCCAGATAAACTCATCACAATTTAATTAAGAAAATAAACACAAAAGTCTAGAATGTCCAACTTGCACATTGTTTTGTGGGATTTTTTCTCTTTAGGTCGCACTGAAGGAACCATGTTACATAAAATGCTTTAGGTTGGACTTGGTACAGGTTACAAAGTCAGGTTGGTAATGGGTTTCCCGGGTCAATGTGGTCAAATTAGTGGGCTAACCTATATCCAAAATTTGTAAGAAATGCAAACAACTAACAGGAAGAATGGTTTCCGTTTTGATATCTCGCTATACATGAGCTGGTCCAAATGAAGCCTTAAAGGGACTTTATTTAGCTTTATGAATTCTCAACTTTTATTCCCTAATTAATATGTAGATACTTTTCTGCTTATGTACTTATTCTTTCACTGAAGTAATTACGTGTCTGCTAAATAGTTTAGTAAATAGTTTTTGATAAACTTAGTTCTAAGTATAGTGTTGTAAGCAATTCTAAGAGTCGTCAAAACGTCAAAATTAGTTCTTCAAAAGTATGGCAGGTTCCTTCTTCATGAGATACATTAGACGAGTAATGAGCTTTAGCTTGATTAAGTTTTCTCTTATGGTGATTATGTGTCTTCGGTTACACCTACATATCTAAAATATTAGTCTCATAATATACATATGTCCATGCGTGATTTAACATTATTTGCTAATGAGTGACTTTATGACTATAGGCACATTAACGTGGCTGGAATCTTATGTAAGGATCGTGCCTTGGAAGCCTTTCTGCCAGAAGCAATAAAATAGGGATTTTTTTGGTTTGTGGTACTAAGTACCAGTTATATAAATTTGATTGCTATATATTTGTTGAATAGAAAATAACCTTTGGTATCATTGTGCTTGTGCTAGATTTTGTAGTCGGGCTTGACATTATCAAATGTATGTACTGGTACACACCCGGGTTAGCTACCACAACAACAAATAAAAAAACAAACAAGATGTTGGTCCAAAGAGACGCAAAGATGTTTTTCTAATGTCATGCATGAGTTTGGATTCTCGCAAGGTTAGCCCTTGAAATTTTAATATATCTTTCATTCTTTCCATACAACGTCTTCTAAATTTAACTAAAATCTAGACGATATTGAAACTTTTAAGATTTGATTATGAAGTTCAGTAGATTATATTAGAATAATTTTTATGTTTTAGGCAATTGATATTTGAAATAGCAAGCCTAAACTAATAGGGGCCTTTGGAGACACTTTTAATTTTTGTTTATGGCTATGATGAAAGAGGTATTTGGATTCAGTTTTTAAATTTAAGTCTGTAATAGGGGTGTTTGGATTTAGGTTTAAATATTGGTTTTTTCATAAGGATGTTTGGATTCGATCCAATCCAATAAGTAGTTTGGAGTTTTTGTTCCAACCAATCCGATAAACACACGTATTGATAAATTTTGTCTTCAAAATTTTATACCTTTGTGATTACAGAGATGGGTTCAGCCTTGTGACTTAGTCCTATCCCTATATTGTCACTTCTTGCAATTCTATTTTTTTCTAATCTAAGGTCATAATATCATATGCATCTTCTTTGCTTTTTTTTCAAATAAGTGGTTAATCTTGTTGGTTTTTACTTTTTTATGACAACTGGGACAAGATGGTTGGTTTACTTTAAGAGATGTTGAACTTGCAATGAATTGGTTTACGGAAGAGAATATACTCGAGAAGGTGGATATGGAGTTGTTTATTTTGACACATGTTTAATAGCATTTTCAAACCGTACTATGCTCTTATCAACAACTTTCTTTTACTTTGACCTTTTTTTCTTCTTCCTTATTTAGGTCTTCATGGAACTCAACATGGACTACTCAAGTATTTGACGTTGACCGCATTGCGCTCCAATACTATCTACCAGTTGGAGAATACGATATATGCACATTTATTTCCTTAATAGTTACAAATCAAATTTTTTATGGTAGCATTGACATATTACTTATTATTTCATTCAAAAAATAGTAAAACCTATTTATGTTCATTGTTTGTTAATTTATTCACGCCTACGTATCTCCTTAATGAATAATTTCTTTAAAAATTCCTGTGATTCTACGTGTCTATATAAAAGTGTGTAACTATTTCTTTTTGTGTGTATATAATGTATTTCATCTGCAGTTATTGGTGAAGTACTTTCACTGGTAGATAATGAAGATGAGAAGGTGATCTTGAAGCAACATGTCAAATAGGGTCATGTAAGTACCTTGCCAAAGTTTTTTTATTCAAATAGTTCATACCAAAAAAACATATGATATTAACGGATTGTATAATAGTTTGTGGGATATGACCATATGTATACATAATGGGAGGGTGGGTCTGCTAGGGATGAATAGGTTAGCTGAGTGAGCAATTTCTTCCAAGTTTATGACGATGTTGTTTGATTTGTTTGGGTTCAACTTTACCATTAAAGGGTGATTGTTTTTATTAGATACTTTAATGAAGGGGCTGCAATATTCAATATACTTTTGGAGGGCATGTATATAAGATCATGATTGGTGTAAAGACTAAAAGAAAAAAGAACAAGGGTATGACTGGCATAAAATAGACAATTAGATGGGGAAAAGCATAGGCTTGGGCAATTTAGCCAAGAAAAGACTACTCGGATAAAGGGAAGAATTAAGACATATCAAACTAAAGATATTAAGAAAGATACTAAGCATAACGGACATTTTTTTCGTCAAGATAATTGCATTTTGATCGAGTTACTGATATAAGGAAAAATGAAGTAAAGTAAGGTAGGCAAAAAATCCTTCTTATTCCGCTCAATCAAATATCCTCATATTCTCAAATGAGAATAGAAGAAATCATACTTTCATACAATATCTTAATTGAATTATATGTAATGATCAATAAATTCCGTTGAATTAATTCTAGATATACACATCTTAAAATCCTACTTATGGCATTTATTAGCAATAGCATATGTAGTTATTTCCGTTGTTTAATCTTTAACTCTAAATTAATTTATGTATATTATGCAAACATCTAGCAGAGTTGGTTAGGAGGAGGTTGTTACCACATGCATGAGGTCTCGAGTTTGACCCCCCTCCCCCGTGAGGGTTTTCCTTCTGGGGCAAAAAAATAAGAGTGGGGTTTATCCCCTAAGGCGAAAGTTCGAGTCTTGCATACTGCTCAAATGGATGTTACTGTGGGCTCGAATCACTAACTACTAATTTGCCATTCTAAAAAAAATGTATACTATTTTAACTTCATCAAACAATCAAGTTGCACATGCATGCAATGTTCAATTAAAGAAAGAAAATGATTTATACGGCTAACTAGAGAATAAAAATACTTAAACTAAACCACGATTTATTGGATTTTGTATAGGAGGTAACTTAATTCAATTAGATACAATTGCAATGGGATGCTAAATACGTTAAAATTGCAATGGGATACTAAATACGTTATAGTTGCTTGCATAACCATTCGGAAATGAATGGTAGTAGCATAATACATGACAACATAAAATATGATAATACTAAAAAGCTGAAATGGTACGGCATAAAACTTGATAACATGTTTAGATATAATACTTGTGAAATTTCATTCATCAATAGCTCACAGTCTCACATGAGTCACACCCAACAAACATTTATCACTAGACGAGTCTTTGTCTTGCCCTTCCTTTGTTTCTTCCATGTACTTTCACAAACCTATAAAATAACTTACCTTGAAATTTACACTAAACACAACGAGGTAACAGTGTATTCTAAAAATTGTCTGTGTGAAACATGGTTTTACCAATGAGAAGCAACTAAACACGAAACTTAAACAATTTACATTATTAATAAATGATGAGAGGAAAACACATAGTTTAACTAATGAGAAGCAACTAAACTACAGATTCCTAGTTTTCACACAAACATAGAATATAGAAGAGAAGAGAGATTGGTGGAGGTGTTTAGATAAATATTACTTGAAAGGATTTCTTGTTTACACACATAGAACATACACTCACACACCCTCTCTATGTATAGAGAGGGTATATATATATCTCATAGTGGTCGGCCATGGGCCTTCTCTTGGGCTTCCATGGGCCGGGCTTGGACTACTACATTACTTATACTTACGGACTAGCCTACTGGACTAACTATTACACGCTTAATATCGTCTAACTATTACAAGGCTCGTGAGATCGATAATGATCGTCACTTCACTAAAAATGAATATCTAACAATCTCCCCTTAAGGGACGATCGTTGAGATCTCATAAATGATCAGCACTTTCTGAATTCCTAACAATCTCCCCCTAAGGGGTGATCATAAAGATCTCTCTTTGTGACATTGATCTTTGATCTTTGATGCTTCTTGTCTTGATCTTGAGTCTTGTTCATGTAATAATTATGCTAGCTCCTTTTGTTCCAATCATGCTCTTATGATCTTGATCTTAATCTTTTCTTTGTCTTTATCTTTTGACTTTGCCTTTGAGACCTTTCATCATTACTTGATCATATTTGTAATGCTTTGATTTCTTGCGATCTTGTGTCTTTGGACCAACATGCTCATAATTTATGTCATCTTGAAAGCCGTCTAACAATCTCCCGTGACAATCTTTGTCTTGATAATCCTAATATCTTTAAGGAGGATGTTGAATATCAGAGTAGCGGAAGTCTTTATCTTGAGCTTTCTTGATTACTTGAATCTTTAAGTCTTGAGTATGAGCATGTGGTTATGAATCTGACTCAGCTGGAATGAGATAACACCACCATTTTATAAACCTAAAATTAAAGGTTAGTAATAAACACAGTTATGGATAAATATGGCTTTGTCATTTGTCAATATTAGGTAGCGTTAACCTTTGGTTCTGTGAGGACCGACTTGTGATCAGGTAGATTTAATTTAGAAGAATCTCCTTGACAGGATTTCCAGCTTAAAGTATTGGATCATCTAACGCATAAGCCTTAGATTCACCGTACTTTCTTTTTCTCATTACCGGAACGTCTCAAAGCAGACAAAACGATAAGAGTGAATCAGTTAGTTACTATATGACTGATAGAGTCGTCAATTCATAAACTGGACAAAAATTGATATCCAGTTGACACAAGTTTGATTAAGTTTGATTCATATAGGATCGCGCAAGTCACCTACTGCAATGCTATTTGACGTTGGCACTGGAAGGATTTCCATTTATCACTATGAAATGCTAAATAGCACCACTCTGAATGTTCTGGCAAGATCACGAGGATAATGCGTAGGACTCTAAGATATCACTTGTGTTCTTTGATTGTGAACACCAAGTGTATTTTGGAATTGTGTCCTAACGAGATTTATTGTTGATCTCTTTTGGCTCTAGACTCAATACGTGCGTTTTGATTTTAGTGATCGGAGGCTGGAGCTGATTGTCACCTTTTCAATATCAACTAACTCGGAGTGAGAAAGCCGATAAAAATATATTAATCTCCGTGATAAATTAAACAAGAGTCTTTTGAGAGACCTTGAGTGGCTAGGGAGTGTTATGCATTGCATCATTGGGTCCATGATGACTATCTTCAATACCAAATATCAACTTTGTGATATCCGATAGATTATGTATTGAGCCGGTTTCTGCCTAAAGTGTAAGGAGAGCTTCTTTCTTTTCACCCTTTATCTTTACATTTCTTTTTCATTCTTCAACCCCTTCAATGTTTACCAAGACGTCATTACTATCACCATGTTGTGATTGTTCTGGTGATAACTCATGCCTTAGTCAACATTTTTCCCATATTCTCATTCAACTCCATCTTTCCTAAGGACTTCTAATTCTATCTAATGGAATGTCCTTGGGTAGATCCCTCCGGTTCTGATTGGATCATTGGACGTATACCTAACTTTAACCACCTTATGACTTCATTGCCATCGTGAATTAGTTGGTTGTTGGGTATATAGATCAAAACCATAAATCCATTTGAAAATCATTCAAAGTGTTTGATAGATTAATCAAAACTTTTTACACTTTGAGAGTTTCATCTTTCAAGAAATGCTCCCCCTACACATGTGCGTCATAAATGAAAGAGTTTTGCACAAGGAGGAAAGAGTTACGCACTTAAGTCAAAGACGATCACATTTTAATCCATTTTAATACAATTTTCTCCCCTCAAAAATAGCATACCATATAATGTTTTTGGTATCAATGGAATAAAATGGCTATTTGAGAATTTTTAAAGCACATGGGAGAAAATGGTTATTGCATGATTAATATTGGAACATTTTCTCTTCGCTCCCCCTCAATTAATGAGGGATGGAAATAGTATCGAGTACATAATTTTTGAAAGATTTTGAATTTATTGAAGAATTCTTAAGAAAAATTGTACTCAGACACTAAATGTTTTGGATACATAAAATTTGACTTTTATGAAATGTATCCAACAACATTAAAAAGATTTGGTTTTAACAAGCTCCCCCTCAAAAATAGATATCAGTCAAAGGATTTAGTGAGGACGAGAGTGTTAAACACGTAATTTTGAAAGATTTAAAAAAATCTTTTTGATAAAATCTTGAAAAATTGTGTTCAACAATTTAGAAACCATTTTCTTGAGCTATAAGACTTTGAATGTCTTTGAATTGACGTTTTGTGTCAGCTCAAGTCCGAGAAGTTGTTATCTTCTCGTTGTTAGGATAAATGTACATAAATGTACACTTTCCTTTCTTTGAAATCCGAGTTCTAAGCATAAATACTTATAAGTCAATGTTTTGAGCAAACTTCTGAAAAGTTTTTATAAAGTATGCTCGAAAACAAGAATATTTCTCTTCTTTTGAAGGTAAAACGCACTGAAGCGTACACTTCCTTTTTATTTGATGACCGAATTGTGCACTGATGTGTACGTAAGTCATTTTGATGAGCAAAATTTTGAAAGATTTTGAAAACCTTTTTGAAAAATTCTGAATAAATTTTGCTCGAAAAACAAGAAGATTTCTCTTCTTTTCTTAAGATAAGTGCACTGACACGTACACTTTCACGGGTCTCGTACTGATGTATACGAAATCCTTTGACTTGAGCTACAAAACTTTTAATGTTTTGAATGAGTAGCTCAAGACCGAAAAAATTTCTCTTTTCGTTGTTAAGGATAAACGCAATGAAGCGTACATTTTTCTTTTATCTGAAGACCGGGTTGTTATCTGACATTTAATAACAAACCATTAATTTGAAGCACGGGTCCTGAACTGAAATGTCCAGAAGCCATTGACTTGAGCTACAAAACTTTAAATGTTTTGATTAAGTAGCTCAAGACCGAAAAGATTTTTCTTTTCGTTGTTAAGGATAAATACACTAAAGTGTATATTTTCCTTTTATTTGAAGCACGGGTGTTGACCTGACTTAGCCAACAACCATTATGATATCAAATTAGTCAACAACATTTGGTACCCATTTAAGCACGGTGCTAACGGGTTTACCAAATTTCAAAAACCATTTAAAGGTTGTGTCAATTCGATGTAAAGAAGTTGAGTTCCAACAAGGACTAGAAACCGGTGTTTCATTTGAAAATATTGCTCGTGGAATCAACGGTGATTTAAAATTCCTTTTTTTCTTCCATTGATCATAAAAACTTGGATTTTCTTGTGGAGGTTTAAATCTTGTCGAAGAAGAAGATTTCCATCTGTTATTGAGGTGTGGTGTTTCTTTTTGAGAATTTATTTTTTAAATGACTGGAAATCTAACACAGTTTGGAATTTTGAAAGCAGATTCATTCTTGTTTTGCAATGAAAGCATTTCTGATTTTTAATATTTAAAAGGTTTTGAATGAATTTGCTTTGGTCTCCATACTTGCTTTACCGGTGTAAAGTAGGAGTTTGGAGTTTGAAAAACCTGCCTTTTCTTACTTGAATCATTTGAGTTCAAAATCTTTTGAGGAGTAGGTGTTTTATAAACATGAGGTTTCTTAGAAAACTTCATATCTTTTTGCAAAGAATAGGTTGTAAACTGAGACACCCTCTTTGAAAATGATTTGGAAGATTCACCCGTGTAAAAATTCAGTGAAACACTTACTTTTGGTGTTTAAAAGTTAGAAACTGGAGATTTCCCTTTGTCTCGGTTAAGAGAATCAAACTTTGCTTTTAGAGCATTGTATGATATTCTCAACTCGCTATATTTTTTTTGATTTGAAATAAGATCTTGTGATGCCAACTTTGATTCAAGAGAAGCAATTTGTTTCAAAAATTAATCTTTTTCGGTGTTAGAATCTTGAATCTTACGATCCAATTGATGTTCAAGGACAACTTTTGTCTTTTCAATTTTTTCAAAGTAAGTTTCAAATTTGTCTGTTTTCTTTGAAAAATCAACTTTGGCATCCTCAAAATCTTTTGTTTGTTGAGCTAAAGTCATTTCGAGCTCCTTAATCTTTGTTTCAAAACTTGATGTATCATTTCCGAAAAGAATCTTTTTCTCCCCTGACAGAAACAAAGAATCTATGATCGGGTGGTCTTGGTGACTCAAACCATAAGAATGCCATGTTTAGAGAGAGAGAGAGTAGAGAGAGAAACAAAATATGTAAAATAGAATGGAAAGTGAAATGATACAAAAGCCTCAACCCCTCTATAGAAGCCATAGAGGGGTATTTATAGCCCACACGAATACTAAGTTTATGAGAATGTCTATTCTAGTCCCTGCGTGTGGTGCTATTATAAACTATGGTAATTCCGTAAATGTCGTCACGTAAAATGAAATCCTAACAATCTTCCCCCACGGGACGATATACAGAATTACTTACAATATTTTCCTAACAAGTACATATTGATTAAGAACAAGAACTTCCACGAAGCTTCCAATGCTGATGATGTCTTCTGTGGTCTTTGACTTCAAGTCTGCACTCCAACATGAATCATCTTTGTAGTACCTTGTAGGAGAAATACTGTAATAGGCACGAACTAAGTAACCCATACACTTCTGGTTAAGGAGAAGCTTCTGAATTAGCTTCCCCCTAATTCATGCCGCATATTCTTGATTTAGAAGCTTTCAAAGCTTCCCCCCAAACTAGCAATCCTCTCTTGAGCAGTTTCAAAGCTTTCTCACAAGCTTAGAATAATTAAGTGCACAGCGGAATTAGTAGGATACCACATCAAATATTACTGCTTCTTTAAGAATAAGCTTAGTGATTGACCGTTCGGGGAAAAACATTAACTGGATCAGCAACGTATCTTCTCACGCTTGAATAATTCTTCTCACAACTCTTCCCCCTGGAAATTCAAATAATGCATACTAAAATTCACAAGATATCTCTTCCCCCATGTGTTTGAAGAAATGCACCCAAAAGCCACAAGTTAAAGCGCTGATTTTCTCTGCGGTTATGACATTAGTCTTCCCGACATGGCCTAACAAAAAGATTTTTAAGAAAGATGACCTTTTCAAGCTTTCAAGAACAAGAAAGGCAAAGACTCTCAAGTGTATATCCTCCTTCCCCCTTGCTGGTTTCGATACCTCTGAATCAGCAAAAACTTGTACGCACTTTTGACTTGAATATTGTGTGAAGAATATCTTTAGCTCAAATCTATCCAGTGAGAATAAATGTGATCAAATCTCTACATAACCTCTCGCTGACTATCTTTTTACCAACCGTTTTGTAGGGTATTTGAAGTGACCACTGATGGAGTAAACCCGATGAACCAAAGTAATAACCTATTAATCTGAAATATTTAGTTCAAGTTTAACCAATTTATACACTAATTTGTATAAACCTTTGGTTAAGACTAGAACTACATTAAAACAAAGATCAAAGGGCACATGATATGTTCTACTCGATAGAGCAAAACCTGATACCAAAGTTGAAACTGATGTAGAATTCCCGTTCTTGTGACGTTAAGCTTGCACTAATGTTGAAAGAATAGTGTAGAGAAACTCAATACTTACCAAGCAAAGTATGAGACATTCATCTCCCTTTGCGATTATCCATAACGTCTTCCGCGTGTGACACTGTGAACTACAATGTATCTCCTTTAAGTGATAGTTATCAAGGTCTTCAACCGACCACCTCGACTGCTGGTAACTAGATAACCCAAGTCTTCATCTAAATTCTTAAGCCCGAGATAAGTTATCATTTAAAGCACATGCATCAACCAACTATGAATGACAAAAAACCTGTCTTCTAGATAAATTAAGTACACGCCTTCATGTAATCCACTTCACTTTCAAATAAGTGATTACCCGATCAACTTGTAGTCTTAGATAAATTAAATACCAAATCTAGCCATAAACATTTAAATTCTATGATTCTTCATCAAGATCGTAGTCTATCACTTACAAATGTGTTTGTACACTTTTTCTTTTTAAACCTCAACTACAACCAAAATACCACTAGATATAACAAAATAAACTTATAAGTGGCATGAAATACAATATATTCTGTTAAAGAATTGGCATTTCATAATTGTGTTTAGCATTCAATTCTTGTTTTATTGAAACATCACATTTCTTGTATAAGAAATGGAATCAACAATTATCAGGCCCAAAAATTTTGCATAACCAACACGGCCTAACACCATTTATACACTTATGCAGATAGCAGCCACTCAACTTAGAAAAAATGCGGACCTATTATTTTTGTTAGAAATCCACAATCCATACTAGTTAAAATTCGTCCCGTATACGGGAGTTATAAACATGCCCATTTCAAATACTTGATAAAGCACTTATACTTAGGGCATATCAATACAGATCTCACATACAACCCTAATATTACTCCACTTAACCCTAATCACTTCATAACAACCCCCATCCTTCCATACGCAGCAACCAAGACCAAACTAAACACACTAATTTCCTAAAATGATATGCCTTATCTTGATAATCCTCTTAACACAAATAGGCTCCCTTTCACCTCCAACAAAATCCAACACAGTCACCATAAATTTTGATTCCAGTTAATAAAAGGTGAACCAAGAATCTTATTTCGTCATTCGTTGAAACCAGGCATACAAGAACACAACATCTAGATCCTTTGGAGGGTCACAGGTAGGGTCGACATGTGTTTAATGAAATGAAAACAAAGAAAGGATGTAACACACTTGTTATAGTTCTTTCTTTATGATTTTGAAAAAATAATAGAAGCGATGCTTCTTATAGATCAATGATGGATTTCCTTTTCGTGTTCTTGATCTTTTGAGGGTCATGACATATCATTATATAGCACAAAACGAAGAAGGAAACTAAGATCTTTTATGTTTATTGATTTCTATTGAGTCTTGATTAACGGGGGATATGAAGTTGTTGGAAATGTAACGATGGGATTTAGGTTTAGATTGGATTTGTGATGAGATGTAATTGTGATGATGGGTATAGGCTTAGTGTTGTCTGGATTTGTTGGCTGTGATGTTGTTGATGTTGTTAATTGATGTTGTTTTGGTTTTATTTAATTGTCGAGTCTGTCTGTTCTAACCCGTCTTCTATTCCTTTGACCTGACTTGGTATTGACTCAGTTGAGTTGACTCAGTCAACTCGGTAAATACCAAGTTAACTCGGTCATGGTTGGGTGATTAATTCGCCTTGGCATGAGGATTAAACCGCCTTGGTCATGGTGCTTATTTCGCCTTAGGCATGGTGGATTAACTTAGCCTTGGTCGAGGTGATTAATTCGCCTCTGCTTGGTGGATTAATTTGCCTCTCCAGAGGTGATTAATTCGCCTCTGTCATGAGGTTTAATTCGCCTGAACTTTTTATTTTTGCAAAAACCACAAAACTGTCCATTTCTTTTGTCTCAAACTGTGATATGAAGAACACAAAGAAACCTAGAAAATAAGCTTGGTGATAAGCTTATTACACCACGAAAAACACCACAAATAAGCTAAAAACAAGGACGAAAATAAGGACAAAATAAGCACGAAATAAGCAGAAAAAGGACGAAATAAGCTGTTGAATAACCACCATGAACACCAACAGACTATGAACACCAATAAGCTTAAAACAAGGACCAGCATGAATAATTATGACTCATGACAAGTTTAGAAACTCTTAACAACAACAACACAGTTGGGTTGATAATCACAAGGACCACAAATAGTGTCCATCTGAAAAAACATAGATCATGACCAAACCAGACAAAGAAGTTAGAACCGACCCAAGAGTGTAACCATGGCTCTTGATATCAATTAAAAGAACTAAAGAATTTATGATCCGGTGGTCTTGGTGACTCAAACCATAAGAATGTCATGTTTAAAGAGAGAGAGTAAAGAGAGAAACAAAAGATGTAAAATAGATGGAAAAATGAAATGATACAAAAGCCTCAACCCCTTTATGGAAGCCATAGAGGGGTATTTATAGCCCACACGAATACTAAATTTACAAGAATATCTATTCTAGTCCCTGCGTGTGGTGCTATTATTTTCTATGTAATTCATTTTTAGTCACCGTAATATTGAAATCCTAACAATCTTCCCCCACGGGACGATATAAATAATTACTTATAATATTTTCCTAACAAGTACATATTTATTAAGAACAAGAACTTCCATGAAGCTTCCAATGCTGATGATGTCTTCTGTGGTCTTTGACTTCAAGTCAGCACTCCAACATGAATCATCTTTGTAGTACCTTGTAGGAGAACTACTGTAATAGGCACGAACTAAGTAACCCATACACTTCTGGTTAAGGAGAAGCTTCTCAATTAGCTTTCCCCTAATTCATGCCGCATATTTGTGATTTAGAAGCTTTCAAAGCTTCCCCCAAAACTAGAAATCCTCTCTTGAGCACTTTCAAAGATTTCTCACAAGCTTAGAATAATTTATGAGCTCAGCGAATTAGTTGGTTTACCGCATCTAATACTTATGGACTTCTTATGAATAAGCTTAATAAGCTGAAAATAAGCAAATGCAACTATTAAGCTAATATACTTGAAATTAAAGAAGAACTTACATAAGCCTTAGCTAAACAAAGGCAATAAAAGGCTCAAAGAGCATTCAACAGCTCTAGCTTATCCAAAGATAAGCTAGTAAAGGTCCCATAAGCTCTTCCATTGTAAGCTTATCATCCAAGAGCTCAAATCCATAATAGCAAAGGTAATAAACTGATTTTAAAGGTTTAAGTAAATTAGATGATTAACTTGAGCTCAATTTGAGCTTAGAGACTCAAAGAGCTTGTGTGGAGCTTATTAGAGCTTGTGTAACATTAGATAAGAACATTTGAGAGTAATAAAAGCTTTTAAGGTAAAACAGTTTATATAAAAACTAAGGATGCTTTCATTAATAATAAAACTGAGTACAATAGTTAAAATTAAGAGTACAATAAGCTGGAAAAGTAAAATTACTTAAGCTAAAGTTTTAAAAGCTACAAACACAATTAAGCTAATTTTTTAAAAAACTAAAAACTAGATGTCCCGGGTTGTGAATGTGAGGGGTTATTTATAGCCCTGAGGAGATGCTTCTAGGTCTTCAGGTTGTTAGACGCTCCTCTAGATCTTGTCCCTTGGATCATTACTTGGCCTTCAATCTTTAATTCCACCCATTAGATCATTGAGGTGAGCACACGGATTGCCTACGTGGCATTCCTTGTGTCAGACCTCATGTGCTTCTTTTGCACTCATTTTAGTGCAAAAATCCAATGATTGGTGTGTTTCTTGTCAGACCCGCGTGTCATTCTTCTTGGGTTTCCACCAATGGGAGGACTTGTATGACGTTTCTTTGTGCCAGCGTATAGCTTGGTACTTGAATTGCATAGCCACGTCCTTAATTTCAATTACCCCTTTGATTTTGACTTGGGGTAAATTGAAGAAGAAGATAAACAGTAACAACAACTTTTCGCGCGTTAAAATTATAACAGGGGTGGGTGTTTGACTCGGGGAAAATGGGCTTTGACCTGGGTTTTTATAAAAGAAATGGATTGGGCCGGGTAAATTGGTTTCGGGCTTGGGTTTATATATAAAAGTTAACGGGTGTTAACTCTTTATATATTAAAGAGTTAACTGTTAGGGTTTAGGGGTCCATTTTTGCAATTTGGTTTTCTTTGAGGGACTGTTTTGGGAATTTTTGGGATTTTTGTCTTCATATGGTTGACTTTGGTTGACCAAGGGTTGACTTTGAAAGCATTCTTTCGGCTCTTGTACACTCTTTTCCGTTCTCGTGTCCGTGTTTGTCCGGTTTTGACCGTTTTCTTGAGATTATTGCAATATCCGTACTTACACAATCACAAAGACAAAACAAGCGATATACAAGCATTTTAAGCACAATTTTGTCTTTTATGGGTTATTTTAGATATAAAATGGATATGTGTTTTCACACATATCATCCATCTACATTTCTATTTTGGTTTTGTGACTCGGTTGAGACTCAGTTGAGTCGACTCTGTTAACTCGGTAAATACTGAGTTGACTCGGTCTGATTGGGTGATTAATTTGCCTTGGTTATGGTGGATTAATTCGCCTCTGAGTGAGTCTTAATTCGCCTCTAAGTGAGTCTTAATTCGCCTCCCAAGTGAGTCTTAATTCGCCTCCATAATGAGTCTTAATTCGCCTCCAAGTGAGTCTTAATTCGCCTCCCAAGTGAGTCTTAATTCGCCTCCTTCTGGATGATTAATTCGCCTCCAGAGTCTGGTTTAATTCGCCTGTACTTTTAGTCTATTTGCAAGAAACCCAAACTGTCTTTGCAAGCTAAAGAAAAATAGATCTGAGACCTCTTTTCTTGTTTCAAACTATGTACAAGCATAAACAACCCATACGAATAAGCCCAGAATAAGGACGACATAAGCGTGAAATACACCCAAACAAGGACAAAAAAATAAGCTCGAAATAAGCAGAAATGAGGCCGAATAAGCTAAAAAAATCTGTTTAACTACTCAAACCATGACTTTTCATCAAAAAAATAAGCTACGAAAATAGCTTAAACAATAAGTTGTGGTAAGCATGACAGCCATGAAACAAGACACGAATAACAAACTGTGACAGATTTGAAATAGTTACAGATTCGAGACCAATAGACCAACCAAACATAAATAAAAACAGACCCAAGAGTGTAACCATGGCTCTTGATACTAATTGACAGAAACAAAGAATCTATGATCTGGTGGTCTTGGTGACTCAAACCATAAGAATGCCATGTTTAGAGAGAGAGAGAGAGTAGAGAGAGAAACAAAAGATGTAAAATAGAATGGAAAGTGAAATGATACAAAAGCCTCAACCCCTCTATAGAAGCCATAGAGGGGTATTTATAGCCCACACGAATATTAAGTTTACGAGAATGTCTATTCTAGTCCCTACGTGAGGTGCTATTATAAACTATGGTAATCCCGTAAATGTCGTCATGTAAAATGAAATCCTAACATCCCCTGCATCTGATTCAACATTTGATGGATCAGAATCATCTAAAGGTTTTTTTATGGAAATCATTTGAACCATTTGAACTTTGTGTCTGAACTCGAGACTTTTTGATTGAATCAAACAATTTTTTATAAAACAACTTCAAGTGTTAATTTTCTTTAATTAATGAGGCTACTTTATGTTCCAACTCAATGTTTTGAGTTTCAATCTTATCAAAATCGAACTTAAGTTTGTCATCATCATATTTATTAGATTCATCCCTTGAATTTTGAATTGACTCAAACAAATCTTTATAAGCCTGTTTCAAATGTGTATTTTCGATTTGTAATGATGCCACAAAATTCTTGTTATCCGTTTGCATTGTTTTCAAAGAATTGTTCTCTTGAATCTTATGTTGAAGTGCAATTTCAAAAGCAATACTTTGTGCCTCCATCTTTGAAAAATCTTTTTGAATCTGGCTAATTGTCATTTTGAGACAACGATTTTCATTTTTCAAAGAAGAATTTTGTTCAAACATCTCATTCTCATACACATGGCTATGTGACTTTGATATGGCTGACTCAAACTGGGTTTTGAAGAATTCCTGCTGTATGTCCAAAATTAAGCACGTTTCATCAAACTCGTCTTCAAGAGACATGACGTACTTTAAATCATCTTTCATTTCTTTGACAATACTCTTTCAAAGCAATTTAGTTGAAGATTGATGTTTTTAACTAAATGTTCAAACTCTTCCGACAATTAATTTTTGACTCTCTCATTGATACTCTGTTCAAAGCTCATTTTGAAAAATCATCTCAATTAAGTTCTAATTTTGGAAACGTTTGTTTTTCAAACTTGAGCATTGCCTGCTTGACATAACAAAGGTATTTCATTAGAAGATTGTTCCAAAGTTTTGGATCATAATTTCTCAGTTGAACTTGTTCCAAATGTTCTTTTAAATTGACATTTCTTCTTTTTAAAGGAACTTTTGGTGGTTCTTCAATTTGAGTCTAAGCATATACAAAGCCATGATACGAGAGTGGGGGGGGGGTTGTTTTACTTTCAAACGTTTTTCAGCTTCACATTTTAATTCCTCTTCAGAAATGATCTTATGATCAGAAAACTCATCTTTTCCCATTTCTTCAGTGTTATAAAAACATGGTGCTAACTCCTTGGCTTTGTTTAAGACACTTGGGTTCACATTATCATTTTGGTTCTTAAAGGCAAGGCCCTGTTTTCCCGTATTAACATTGTATTCTTTTGGAAGCAACATTCGAAGAGTCTGATCAGTCTGTCCCGCTTTTCGAAAGTCTGTTATCAAGATCGTTTATTTGTTTCAAAAACTCTTGATTTTTCTTTTCAAGTTTATTTTTCCTTTTTAAGAGCGGTTTGACATACTCAACATACTTTTCATTTTCCTTGGCGAATGTCTTATCTTTTTCACAAGCTTGAGATTTAAGGTTTGAAATTTCAACATTTAAAAGCTTAATCTTTTTGCAGTATTTAGAGTCAATTATCATATCTTTTGCAAAATGTTTTTCTTTTTTCTTATATCTCTCAAGCTCGTTTTTCAATAAGGCATTCGCTTGTTGAGCTTCACTGTTAACCTTATTACACTTTTCAACATCACATTTAAGGTTATTGATCAAGGAAGCAAAGAAAGCACGTTGTTCATAATTTACATCATCATGTTCTTCCTTTCCTCTATCCGGATCCATATTTGGTATATCAAAAGTAATATCACTATTATTCTCATTTACCACATATGTGTCAGGACTAGATTTAGTTTATTCATGATTTTATATCCCATGAGCAAACATAATTTCAAACATATTAGGATGTACCTCAGATACTGTGTCATTGTCATATGAACGGCTGCTTACATCCAGTACCTGACCAGATTCATGTGCATGAACTAGCAATATTTTCTCCTTTGATCCCATACTAGCAACATTCTGACCCTGTCTTCCTTAAACTTGATGAACAGTAACCCTGCCATCTTGAATGGTAGCTTGGTTTCTTAAATTGAAGATATTATGAGTTGGTTGTTGGTTGAAGGAAATCGTGATGCCATTACAGTTGACATGAATGCCATTGCTTTGTTCAGACAAGCAATTGGATCATCGGACCAATATCAGCATCTGCATCATTCCTTGAACTCGTGCTTTCATGGTTAGAACTTCTGTTTTCATTCCCTGATCTGTTGCATTCATTCCTTGAACTTCTGCAATCTTTGTCAGAACTTCTGTTTTCATCCCTTATCGTTTCTTAGATTTTTCTAAAGTTTAAAATCATTTTTTATAATTTTTAGGAACTAATTTGTCATTTTCTAGGATTTTTAAATTTTGGAACAGCAAATCCTGAATCTAGTTGTGGAAACATAGCATGTGGTTGTTATGAACTGTTGCTTTTATCCAATTGTTCTAACGATGTAACAAATTATCATCCAATGCTCTACCCTCATTGACCAAACAAGTTTCTAGTGTTGCACCTTCAGTGACCAAACATGCTTCCAATACTGCACCCTTAGTGACTAAACTCTGTTGTTGCTGTATCTCTTTTTCTTTTTGCCGCTTTGCAATCTCCTTTATTGCTTAAACTTCACTTTCTTTTATCCGTAATTCTTCGTATTTAAGTGCTCTTTCATCAATAAGCTTGTCAAGTTCTTCCAAAACCCGGAGTAAGGCATTTTGAAATTTTCAGGTTCCCATCTCGTACCGTCATTAAAGCTATCTTGCCATTTTTTATTTGGAACATCTAAAGCATTCACCTCTTTTGACTCAAAAAATTCCTTGAACTGTGTTCTGAGTACTACAATACAAGTCTTAGAATCATGCCCATGAAAATTGTCTCTTTCAAGTTGCCATTGTAATTGATTCAAATTGTGGTACATTTTTTCTTTGAAAGTCTAATTCTCTTCACGGAAGAATATACGAAATGCAATTTCAAATAGTCTTGTGCTTGTGATGTTTGTGATGTTTGGGATGTTGAAAGAACTACGGAGAAATCCAAGATGTGTCTTGAGCTTTTCAAACCCTGCCATTCTGCCAAGCATTTTTTATGTAGTTCCCTTTCATTCAGTTGCATCCGTTGCAATTCCATCTCTTCTGAATTTGAACTTGATAATTTCATTGAATTCCGATGTGTGAACTTGATTTTAAGGATCTTAAGTAGATTAAGTGATTTTGATGTGGTTTGTGAAAGTTGATGACTTTTGGCAACGTGTGCTTGATTAAGACGACTTATAGCTTTAATAGGACTAACGGTGAATTAAAAACACTAACGAGGACTAATGGTGAAAAACTATTAAAATTAAAGGCTAGATAAAATTTTGAAAAGAGAAAAAGCTAAAAAGCTAAAAATGAAAATGTTTAAAGATAAAAATGAATCATCATTTTCATTTTTTTAGACCGAGGGTTAAAAATGTAAACTTTTTAAACTTAAAGTTTAAATGTGAAAATATTTGAAAACCTAAGGCCTAGTAGAAAACAAGTTTATTATCTAAGGGGTAAAAGTTAAACTTAATGAAAACTAAGGGGTAAAAAGTGAAAAATAAAAAATGGACGGTATTAACGTCCGAAAATTCTAAACTTTCCTAAAATGGAAACTTACCTAAAATAGTAACTTTCTGAAAACGACGAAGAACTTTATACTTTTGTAAAGTCATGTTTTTGTTAAATAAACTAAAACACAAACACACATGGATGTCTTTTCTCTTATAAGTGTTTCGTATAATGTTTCGTATATTTTCCGTTTTCCTAAGACGCGTCATTTCTTTAGGTCGCGGCTAGGATTGTGTACTCGTTCTCCTCTTACTCGATTATCTTACACTCATCCTGATAAAGGTGAGTTTATAGCGCCATGTTTTACTTGTTTTATATTTATCTTATAACTTTTGGGGTGAGGACATGCTCGTTTACAAACTTGTTTACTCTAATGATTTCAAACCTATATATATGTTCGTTTGCAAACTCAGTTACATGAATGTGAGATCACACTCTTTGTGTTTAACTTAATGGAAGAAATTACTAAAAAGGCCTTATAGTTGAAATACGTTGTGTTACGTTATACTTATGGACACAAGTACTTTAGCGTAAGAATTTCCATGTTTAACGTGTGCCAAAGTTAAGCGTACATACCACAATTTTGCCCATCTTTTCATGAACCGTTAATTTCTTAACCGACCGATTAGTTAAGTAAGCGCATGTGTTATAAATAGATCTATTGGGACTAATTATCCCTATTCGGGTAAGTAGCACTTACTATCCACGGGGCACCCGAATAAATGGATATATACCATTCGACGTCGTTAGGGGTGATCTAATGGTCATAGATACCTGTAGGGCAGAAATTTCAATTGGCATATTATATGCAACGTGAATTGAGCTTCGTGTCATGAGCTTAGTGCAACGTAAATACCTTTTTGTGAAGTTGTATCTGTTATAACTGTCACATACGTTTTATAACTTGTGGTCCACACTGCTTTCGTTGAACGTATCAAATTGCTAAATACTTTTTCATAATACCGTGAGTGAAGCAGTATTCATTAAATGTTTTTTATTCTCGTAAATGCTTTACTTAAACCTATTAATTCACCAACTTTATATGTTGACGTTTTTAAGCATGTTTTCAAGTGCTTAGCTTTGGACTTCTCTGATTTGCTATGTGGAGTCTACGTGCATAAATGAATCTCATCTTTAAAAGACTTTATATCATTCATACTTCGTAGTCCTTTTGATAAACTTAATTATGGCTTTCCCGATGTTTTAAAATTTCATTTGAAATCTTGGTAAGAATGTAACATTCTTAATAAATACAACGAGTTTTTATGATTTTCAAAACGTCCATTAGTGGTCGTTCCCTTGATCTTGTGTGATGTATATTATGACGTCACGCCCCCGGACACGTATTTCGTCCAGGCCCCATTTGGGGGTGTGACATCTGTTATCAAGATCGTCTCTTTGTTTCAAAAACTCTTGATTTTTATTTTCAAGTCAATTTTCATCCTTATTTAAAATCGTTGGACACCTCATCATACCTTTTCATTTCCTGGCAAATGTCTTATCTTTTTCACAAGCTTGATATTTAAGGTATGAAATTTTATCATTTAAAAGCTTAATTTTTTTGCAGTATTCATATTCAATTGTCATATCTTTTGCAAAATGTTTTTCTTTTTCCAAATATCTCTCAAGCTCGTTTGTCAATAAGGCATTCGCTTGTTTGAGCTCCACACACGATTAACCGTCATTACAATTTTTTTCAACATTCACATTAATGTTATTTATCAAGGAAGCAAGGAACAGCACATTGTTGCTTCAAAAATAACCATCATCATGTTCTTACCTTATCTTCTACCCGGATCCATATTCGGTATATTAGAAATATAATACTATTATTCCCTCATTCACACCTCATATGTGTCAGGAATAGATTTAGGTTGTTCATGACTTTGTATCCCATGAGCAAACACATTTTCAAATGTATAGTTACTTTAATGAGGTACCTCGGTCACTGTGTCACTATCATATGAAGGACCAATATCAGCATCTGCATCATTCCTTGAACTCGTGCTTTCATGGTTAGAACTTCTGTTTCATTCCTTCTTGTTGCAATTCATATCCATGGAACGTTCTGCAATCTTATTTGTTCGGAAACTACTGTTTTCATCCTCTGAATCTGCTAAATGGAGTCCGCTGAACTGCTATTTTTCTAAACTCTGTCCCACAGAAATTCCGTTGCACTCGGTATATCATATCACTGCTATAACCTCATTCAACCAAACAAGCTTCAATGTTGCACCTTCAGTGGACCAAACAAGCTTTTTATTGTTGCATCTTCAGTGATCAAACAAAGCTTCCAACTATGCAAGATCGTAAGTGACCATAACAATCTTTCCAATTTGTACCCTTAGAGACCAAACTCTCTTGTTTCTGCATCTCACTTTTTTGCAGCTGTCTTTCAATCTCCTTTATTGCTTGAACTTCTTTCTCTTTCATCCGTAATGCATCGTATTTAAGTACTCTTTCATCAATAAGCTTGTCAAGTTCTTCCAAATACCGAAGTAAGAGACGTTTGTAATTTTCAGGTTCTCATTTCGTACTCGTCAATGAAGTTCTTTGCCAGCGTTTATTTTTGAAAATCTAAAGCATCCACCTCTTTCGAATCAAAAAATCCCTTGAAACTGTGTTTGTATTTTTGAGTACAAAACAAAACTCTCCGTCTTCGAATCATCCAGACAAGTCTTAGAAATATGTATGCCCATGACAAATGTCTCTTCAATAGTTGCCATTGTAATTGATTTCAAAATTGGGTCACATCTTCTCTTTAATTTATTCACGAAAGAATATACGAAATGCAATTTCAAATAGTCTTGGGTTTATGAAGTTAAAAGAACTATGGAGAAATCCAGAAGATGGTTTTCTTGAGCTTTTCCAAATCAATGCCAAAGCATTTGATGTAGTTCCCTTTCATTCAGTTGCATCCGTTGCAATTCCATCTCTTCTGAATTTGAACTTGATAATTTCATTGAATTTCGTATTAAAAAAATCATGCACGTTTGCTCTTTCTTCTTCGTTTTAATATCTTAGAAATGTTAACGAAGGTTTGATGATTTGGGTTATGATTCGGAACGTTTCACTAAAAACCGAACACGTAGCGATGATCGTCTCACAATTGCGATGCTAGTGAGATAGGTTAGAATCTCCGCGAACGATGAAACTCTAAACCCGAACACCGAAACGCGTCGAAACAATGTCTTCTTCGTTGATGGATCAAACCGCTACATGAAACCCTAAAACAAACCGCTAGAAGAAGTTAACCAAACTGCTAAACCCTTGAATCAAATCGCTAGTGAACTCGAATCAAATCGTTACTTTGTATGACAACTCAAACTGCAGCTTTTGAACTATGAGGTCAAACCGCACTCTGAATCTTTATATCAAACCGCATAAGCTTTGGTAATCAAACCGCAGGTGAAACTTTGATCAATCCACACAAGATTGTAAGACAAACCTCACTCTTTGGTTTTAGATCAAACCGCACATATATGTGATCAAATCGCACTTTTGGTTTCTAATCAAATCGCACATTTGAAAGATCAAATGGCACATTAGTTTTGAAGCAGATCGCACTTTTACTTTTGAGCCAAACCGCACATTTGAATGGTCAAATCGCACTTGTTACTTGATCAAACCGCAGTTTGGATAAACTTTAGGTCAAACCGCATACGTTGTTGGTGACAAACTGCTGAAATTATTAGATGGATTAGGCCGCTAATAGCCCCGGTTTGGGTTGGGTGTACTTAGGGTTTTCTATAGTTATGTAAACTCTATTTATTGTGTTCAATAAAATTTTAACCCTACTGGGGTTTATCATTGTTCTAACATTGGTTTCCGGAGCGGGTCTCATCCTCGAGACCTTATCCTCAGACCTTGATGGCTAAGTTGAGCCGCCATCAAGGTCTGAGGATCAGACCCGCTCCGATACCATGTTACACAATGATAAACCCCGTAGGTTATAATCTTTATTGAGACACAATATATAAAGGTTACATAACCTAGAAACCCTAATGGACCCAACCCACAAACCGGGCTTAGATCTAATCCATCTAATAGAAATAGGGAGCTCAAACCGCTACCTTTTGCTAATTTTTTTGAAAACAAACTTGTCCTTTTCTTTTGTCTTCTACCCGTGACCAAGTAAGACCAAATAAGCCCAGAAATAAGTCCAAAAATAAAGCAGTTTTGAAAGAGTATTAAGACACGAAAATAAAACCTAAATAAGCTACTAAGTTTGGAAATAAGAAAGTACAAGGTTTTATCTATTCAATTAAGCTTAAACCCTAAATAAGAAGAAATAAGCTACGAAAGAAGAAAACACTTAAATAAGCATAAATAAGACGCAAATAATCTAGCAATAATATGTTTATACTACGAAATGAGCCACGTACAAGTTTGAAACAGAGAAGCCAAAAAAAAAACGTTTTAAGAAGAGAAAGAACTATATAAAAAGCTTTAATAAACTATCAAAAGAACTAATTAGCTGAAAATCAAGCAAACAGACCACATATATTAATCTATTAATAAAGTAGGTATGGTTTTATTAAGAAAGATCAAAGCTTTTTGTCAAAAATAAAAGTAAAAAAATAAGCCGAATCAAAAAGCTATGTAAATAAGCCCGAATAAGCTAACAACAAAAACCATAAATCACTTAATCTACCTCATGGCTCTTGATACCAATTATAGATTCCTAGTTTTCACACAAACATAGAATATAGAAGAGAAGATTGGTGGAGGTGTTTGGATAAATATTACTTGAAAGGATTTCTTGTTTACACACATAGAAACACACACTCACACATTTTCTCTATGTGTAGAGAGGGTTTATATATTTCCCATAGTGGCCGGCCATGGGCCAGGCTTGGACTATTACATGACTTATACTTACGGACTAGCCTATTGGATTAACTATTACACGGTTAATATCGTCTAACTATTACAAGGCTCGTGAGATCGATAATGATCGTCACTTCACTAAAAACTGAATTTCTAACATAAACACAAAATTTGATAATGTTATTATAATATACATAATATTATACATGGTTTGTTTGAGATTGCTTATTCAACCCGCTTATAATATATCATAAACGGACCATTTGTGATTGCTTATTAAAACTGTTATTTACACAAAATTTGATCAACTAACATTGTATGATTGATTGCTCCGTTTATGATCATTTAACTTCTGTTGTGCAAAAAAGTAGCTACGACAAAACTGATTCTAATTATCTCATTATTTATATGTGCATTATACATTTGAATGAATCCTTTAGTAATCAGAAATTTCCAAGCACTTAACACAACAAAAACTGGGAATAAATTCTTTGCTGATTGCATTATTTTAAAGCATATAAACAATCCCGAACACTTAACTTAAGATCGCTTATCTTCTTATATCAGTTGTACAACTGTAAAACTATCTAAGTTGCTATTATTTCTTAAGAGTATAAGGACATCAAACTGTTAAATCAGTTTTAACAACTGTAAGAACATATCCAAGTTAGCAATTACTTCTGTAGAGTATACGGACAATCGAACTGTACCAAAAATCATCTATAGCATGTTCCGAACCAAACAGGACCTTTTTATATACCTAACCATAAATAATGGTTACCAAAAAAATTTATTGACCAACTCTAATTTGTTTCAAACTAAGTAAATTATTAGTTTCCACTGGAGTTTTTAAGTATAGTAAATATTCAACCATTTTAAATATCATCACTCACATACTAAATCAATCATAAGAAATTTCTTTGAGCAAAGCCTCATCTATAAATCACTGTTTTTTTAACATAACTTATCAAAACACAACTAAACATAACATTGATTTTCTCTTTTCTCTTAAAATATAAAAATCATCAAAACATATAACAAAACCCTCTTAGGCTTAATCTTGCAAGTGAGTCAAACCCTAACTAAGCAACACATCAACAAATCTACTATTCCAAATAATCTAAACTTGAGAATAACTTATCAAAATGCAACTTAAGATAACATTGTTTATTTATTTATTCTTAAAACATACTAATCATCAAAAGATATAACAAAAACATTATAAGGTTAATCTTCCAAATAATCCAATCTTAGCAAACTTGCCAATCTTAAAACATACTAATCATCAGATGTAGACACTATTTCATGTGCGACTTACCTTACTACCAAAAACACATGCAACGCTAGATCAAAGTATCACGAAAAACATAGTGTTTGTAAGCATTTACAATAGAAAATTAAAGTTTCAATTTAAAAAATACTATAAAAACCTAGATTCATAAGTTAGGGTTCCTATAACCCTTTAACAATCAATAACAAGATATACAAAAAAAAACTTACAATCTTTTAGTAGATCTCAATCGGTTGGATAAAGAAGTAAATCATAATAGATTTTCTGAAACCAACTTGTGAAGACAAATGATTAGAAACACATGTATACCGTGAGATTATCAGTTTGCATGTCTCGAGGTGTTTGACAAGAAAAAACGTATGCAACAATAAATTGTGTCGATAAGTATTACTTTAGTCAACAAAAAAACTTATATAAAAGTAATATTAAATGTTTTTTTTGTATATAGGTTTGTGTATATAATTTTCTTATTTTGTATATAAGTTTTTTTTAGCATAAAAGAAATAAAACTTTATATAAAAAGTGATTTTGTTATTTTTACCGGAAATATTGACAAAAGTATATACAAAAATAGATTAGATGTCTATTGCATGATTATTTTCTATTCATACATCTAACATATCATATATTAAGGTAATAGAACAAATCGATCGCTTATATAAACATATATATTGAGCTATACTAAACTAATTTTTATTAAAAGTCAAAAAATGTTATGTGTGTTTTGTTGTTACACATTTTTTATGTTGTTGTTAAATTATTTTACTCTTTTCCAAACTGATATATTCTCAAATTTATATACCATAAAAAAATTAAATATCTTTTATAGTGTTTCAATAATTTATTTGTATCGTAATTTAGCATTAATATTTTCTATCCACGGGGATAACATGTAATTTATTTACGTAATACCACAAATCAATCTCTTATAATAACACTGTCAACGGTTTCTTAAGGCCCTGAAAATTTCACAGGTCAATAAACTAGTTATATATATAGATAACTATTAATACTTTTATTATTTTATTTTTTCACACTTTCACCCATAACTACTTAAATGATATTTTTTCAAAGATTATAAGGCTGGACGGAGTGGGAGAAAACTCACGCGGTGAGTTCGGATCTCACGCGTGAGTTCCCCCTCCGGCTACACAAGGTCACGCGCGAGTTAGCCATTGAATGGTGAGTGACTCACTACCGTGAGTTTGAAAAAAAGTGACCCATCTTTTTTTTATCCGTTGCAAGGTTTATAAAAAAACAAAATTTACACTACCTCATTTTTTACCTATAAATACCTATAAACTCCACCATTTTTATACACACTTCTCATATTCTTACTCAAACAACATATATTTCATTCCTCATTTAATAGAAATGAATTCGTATACGTTTATGTTCCCCAACGTAGAAGAAGGAGAAGAAGTTGTTAGTCGTATGGTGAATTTTCTTAGAAGAGCGATGGTGTTTATTAGGAATAGACGACAAGCAAATCGACCGACGAGAACCCCCATATATCGAGATCGTGTTGGTGTCATGACCGTTTAGTCGCCGCCTTTTTTAGCGAGAACCTGATGTATGATGCATATAAATTTTGAAAGACGTTCCAAATGGCTCGCCCCCTTTTCAACTGGATAGTGAATGAGGTAACTAATCACGATGCATACTTTCGTGATAATATTGATTGTACCGGAAAAAAAGGCATTTCCTCGTTGTTAAAGTGCACCTCTACAATTCGTCAATAGGCATATGACATTAATGTTGATTTTCTAGATGAATATATGCAAATGAGTGAGAGAAGTTTACGTCTATCTCTTGATCATTTTTGTAGTTCTGTTATGGAAATTTTTGGACCTGAGTATTTGAGGAAACCCATGGTGACTAATGTTGAAAAACTTTATCGGCATCATGAAGAAAAGCACGGTTTTCCGAGGATGTTAGGAAGCCTTGATTGTACGGATTGGGAGTGGTTTGGTTGTCCAAACGCCTTTAAAGGGCAATATGTTAGACGTGATCATGGTCCGAATCCGTTCATTTTGCTGAAAGTTGTTGCGTCGCAAGACTTATGGATATGGCATGCTTTCTTTGGTGTTTGGGTCGAACAACGACATCAACGTTTTATATCTATCATAAGTGGAGCGGTTACAAGTTTAAAGAATTAAGGAAATTTGATTTTCCAAAATTTAACTTTTATAGAGTTGTATTTTTTTATTAAAGAAATATTTTTGGTCTTAATTTTTTTAAGACTTTTATATTTAGATAGTTCTAAATACATTACTGATGCGGTCGTCGTAGGACTTCTACACGAAGTTTTACAACTCCCTAGACAGAGTACCTAACCGTTGTAGTAGTAGTATAGGCAAGACTCGGGGGTTGTTATCGTTCTCTAGGGGAATAGGTTCGGAAGGCTTGATCACGGTCCAACAAAATTCTAGGGGTTCAGAGAAGATTATTTTTGTGTTTTTATATTTATAAGAAAGCATGTAAATCTATGGTTTGAGAGGTTGGTTTGTTTAACTATTAACTAAACTAATATTATTTCTACTAGTGATAAACTTTGATAATTAAATGTATTAAACTTAATCATGCATACTTATCTGGATTGCTCTCTTCCTAATCCTTGTTGCCTTGTCACCTCTTGTGATGATTTGTGTAAGTATTTCCTGGTCAGGAACGGAATTCACGAACCGCCGTCTATTTTATATTCCATTAAGCTACCCACATAAACTCCCACTTCGACCCCATCATTGCAAACGCAAAGTAAGGTAGTATGAATACTAATTACAAGGGGCCCTAAGGAGTATATTAAAATGCGTGTGAAAATCTTAAGAGGGATCACCATTAAGGGGGTTAAGGTAGTTTGAGACTGTTACCGAATGGTCTCACTTTCTACGCACTCGGTTTCCTAGACGTGTCTACAGCGGATACAGACAAAAGTATGGTTTTCTAAAGCCTATCGGCACATTCATCAAAGAAGCTAACAGTTAATATGATCTACAATCCGACTTTCATGCAATCATAAGCAAACACAAAGGAAGGTTTAGCCTAGCATGTTAAGGATAAAGCAAGAACATAGATTAATCACACAACACATAGACATATTGAATGATTAATGAATAATATTCTTACTTGATTAAAACATGAATAGAAGGTGGTTATAATAGGGTTTTGAGGCCCTAAAAACGACCTTTAAAGTTGCTACAAAGGCTAGGAGTCGTCTCCCTAAAGTTATAAAAAGTTACACACTTAAAACCCTAAAATCGGTTTTGTATATATAGAAATATCGTTGTGACGGCGTCGCGTTGAAGTCCTGACGCCGTCGCTACGTAGATGATTCTAGATCCTCTTTAAGTCGGCCACATCCTGACGCCGTCGCTAGATCTTTGACGCCATCACTAGATAGATCACGACGGCGTCACTTTATGCCTGCGATGCCGTCTCCACGCTCTGTAAATAATACTTCTTCATGGATTTGGTGTAGGTCCGTAATCTTGTCCGTTTCTTCTCCAAATGAGCCCAAGTTATGTGTATTTCCTCCAAATTGCCATCTCAAGTGCCTTAAACTGAAAAGACAAACGATTAAGCAATAATATGGGCTTTATTTGCATGATTTTAGGGGGTTTTAAATGACCCGAATAGTGTATAAATGACTCCTCATCAAATAACCCCTACATTTGAAGATTTGCTGGTCCTCAGCAAATTGAGTTTTTACTAGAAAATAGCAATTGTATGATCATTTCAACCTACTTTTAAAGTATTTTTCCACTCAACAATTCTAGACCTTCGTAATTAAAAGCACGGAATAGTATATCTAGACCACCTCACAGAGTGTTGGGGATTATCTCTTTCATCGGGTGTATAATAATTATCAACAACTATGGGGAAACTGATAAAAAACATCACTTACTGTCATCTGCTTATAACTTTTATAGACTTGGTAAAGGATCAAACCTCCACCGCTGGGCGCAAGCATTATTCATTACTATTTAAAGGGTCTTTTAAAGGGTTGTGGGGTGTAGGTGTAAGATAACATATACGAAAACGAAAACGGATGAAATACATCTGGGTGGTGACTTTGGGTGGATTTGGAGTGGATGGGTTAGCTAATTATTTTATAAGAATACTCGTTAGTTTGGTTGCTAAGCCAAGACTCGGACGAAGATATACAAACTCTACACAACTCTACATCAATCTCTTTATTTTTATTTTCTTGACTCTAATATAAACATAGACATAAGCAAATGGCAGCCCATACATTTTTTTATATATATTTTTTCGTACACTTTTGCCCTGTCATTGCTTAAACATATAATACATCATCGGGGTTTATCGATACACCCCTACACTTGAACTTTTACATACTCGATTATTTACAATCTAACTAATGACCCGATTTGAGATGGATCAACATAACATGGAGCTTACTGAGCTCTATTGGGGTAATTACTTCTTCCGCAATTCTTCATAAGATGAATACTAATATGAATCCCAATCATCCCAAAATAGGGTAATTTAAACCAAAGGGGGGATAAGATTTAGACAAACGTGTACTTAATACTTAACTTGGGTTAAAACAATAATGTATAAAGTGTGTACATACAAAAAGGGTTTCGGGCTAGGCAAATTTGGGTGTACGTTCGTTTATGTTGACAAATGGCTTTCAGTAATAGTCCGGCTAACCAAAAAATTTGTAGAGAACCGTGAAAAAGGATAGACTCGGAGGGTTGTACTAAGGGTGTCCTACACTAAAAATGAATGCATGGCAAGGGTGTGGGATAGTTATATAGTCGATGTGACCATGATAACAGTTACATGTTTAAAACATAGATTAATCCTAGTGCCTCTTATCTAGCAAATCCTAATACTTACTATGCGGTCTCGGGATGCATCACAAAAACAAGTTCTAGAATTTAATATACTACCGGTACACTCATATAATTTAATACCGATACCAATGCTCCAGAAAAGGCGACTAAGACCATACGTACACATCCGTAACGACGAAATAGACACATATGACTGCATTCAAACCTTAACTCGAGAAAGCTAAAGGTATAAACTATCTTGGGTATCAATAATGGATACCCGAATTCCTAAAGATCTAAAGGCGAACCTCACATTTTTGGGGTGGAATTTTGAGGGTTTTTGTGCTAGTCATACACATTCCTATCCATGAGACGCTATTAATACTTGGTTTTCGTCGGTATGTGTCATAAAAAATTTAAATTTTGGTCAAAATTACCTTTTTATGCTATGTTTTGATATATTACCCATCATTTTAGGGAACAAGCAAATAGAAAATGAAGGAATAGTTTCTAAGGCTTATTTTCCCCCTACACTTAAGTTGAACATTGTCCCCAATGTTCTATAGAAGTACCCGTAAAAATGAATAAAGGGAAAAGAAAACAAGTAAAAGAAACTAGTACTCCCCTGGTTTGCTCAATAATGGAGAAGAAACATGCGATAACTGGTTAAATCGTCCTCCAAGAATCGTCTAATGAAAACATCCTAAGATCTTCCAAGCTTCTTCTTGTCAAATATAACCTGTAAATCAAAGACAAAGACAACTACACCAAGCGTAAAATCCATGGGATAGATATAAATACAATAAGATTTTAGGGTTTCGACTATATGAAAGCAGTAAAGGTAGGATGAGAGTAATGATATAAGTATAGGTTTATGCAGGTTTACAAAAGAATTACAAATCTTAAATATTGCACATTTTATTTTTCAAAAATACTTAAAGATTTCGAATTTTTACATTGCTGGAGACGCGACGCCGTCAGGTTTTATCCCGACGCCGTCTCCAGGCACTGTGAAAAATTCCTCTTACTTTTTAATGAGAAGTTTTCTACACGTAATTTTATTAGTCAAATCTGAAGAAAGTACTGCATAAAAACCTGGAATTAATTGTTACAATCATATGACTCGAAACTGACGCGAATTAATCTAAACAATTTATTTTAAATGTTTGAATTGGTTCTAAAAACCGGACATTTCTCCTACACTTATTTTGTTGCAAAATACCTTTGATTGCAAATATGACAAAATTATAAACAAACAAAGCATGATTAAAAAATAATTCAAACATAATAAAACAAACAATAAAGAATTAAACTCAAGACACTCCTAATTGCGGAAAAAGTAAATATTAAGTTGCCTCCCAAAAAGCGCTTTTCTTTGTTTAAGAGTCTTGTAGCTAGACTCGAAGTCACACGTTCTTACGTGACTTCATGAATGCTCGCATGTCCATGAATGAGCCATTCTTTCATTCTTTCATCCACTTGGTATTCGGGACCTAGGTTCAAACAATTCTTGTACATAAATTTGTTTTTTTCGTACGCATTCTTGAACCCGTTTGTTAGGTCTCTTTGACTTAGCACAAGGATGGGTGGGATCTTACTCCATGATACGTGCCCCCAATGTTTAAATCTAGGTATGGTGCGTGGCATTTGGAATGTGTAATTATCAAAAATCCTATTGAAAGACATTAATCCCTTAGCGCAATCATATTCGAGTTTAGTGATTTTCCTAAAGGGTCTACCCATTATAATTTCAGCCTTATTTATCTGAATAAATTCTCCTATGTCTTCCAATACCATAAAATCCGTGGTGTAGGTGAAGCTGCCTACAAACACATAGACATCCCTAACAATGGCAACTAAGTTTTTTCCTGTAATTTCTAATCCTTCTACCATTTTAGTGTTGTAGGCGTTACGCGTGATAATGTTCATTGGTAAGAAGGGGTCAAAGTAGGCGACACACTTCCTAAATCCGATCATACATTTGAATGTCAAGTCATCCCCATCGAAACTATTAATTGCCTTTTCTCGGCGTAGTGTTCTAACATTTTCGCACTCAATCAATTCATTAAGTACTTCACCATCATCCAAATCATTGTCTGAATGAGGAAAGGGAGAAACAAGGGGTGTGTCAACCGATTCATCATCGGACTCAAGGTCATTCATATTAGTCTCATTAGTTTGGTTGGCGAAGTTGTTAAGGAATCGTTCAATACTCTCTAAGCGAGAGTCAACAAAGGCCGAAATTCTTTGTAGCTCGTGGAGCTCTTGGACGGCTTGTGTGCGCAGCACAGCTGGTAGGACACGACGATTACTGGTTGGTGGTGGATTCACCTTCTCCATAATGAAGAATAGAATAGTCAATGGAAATTACGAACAACCAAACAAAGAAAAGATAGACTACAAGAAAGCTAATATACGAAATTAAAGTCTCACTTGAAAGGATTCAAGCGAGTAGAACTAAGTTAAACTATGATCAAAACCTAACTATTCCCAACGCAGCGGCGCCAAAAATTTAATGCGGTCGTCATAGGACCTCAACAAGAAGTTTTACAACTCCCTAGGTAAAGAACCTAACCGTTGTAGTAGTAGTATAGGCAAGACTCGGGGGTTGTTATCATTCTCTAAGAGAATAGGTTGGGAAGGCTTGATCACGGTCTAACAGAATTCTAGGGGTTGAGAGAAGATTATTTTTATGTTTTTATATTTTATGAAAGCAGGTAAATCTATGGTTTGAGAGGTTGGTTTGTTTAACTATTAACTAAACTAATACCTAATCTACTGGTGATAACTTTATGATAATTAAATGTATTTACTTAATCATGCATTACTTATCAGATTGCTTCTCCTAATCCTGTTGCCTTGTCACACTTGTGATGATTTGTGTAAGTATTTACTAGGTCATGAACGGATTACACGAACCCGCCGTCTATTTAATATTCCGTTAAGGCAACGCACAAGTACGGTAGTATGAAGACTATTACAAGGCCCCTAAGAGTATATTAAATGCGTGTGAAATATCTTAAGAGGGATCAACCATATAAGGGGGTAAGGTAGTATGAAGACTGTTACCCGATGGTATCCTTTCTACGCACTTGCGTTTCCCTAGACGTCTCTACAGCGATACATACAAAAGCTGGTTTTCTAAAGCCTAACGCGCACATTCATTAACAAGAAGCAACAGTAATAGGATCCACAATCCGACTTTCATGCAATCATAAGCAAATATAAATGAGGGTTTAGCCTAGCATGTTAAGGATAAAGCAAGAACATAAATTAATCACACAACATATAGACATATTGAATGATTAATGAATAACAATCTTACTTGATTAAAACATGGATAAAATGTAGTTACAATAGGGTTTGAGGCCCTAAAATGACCTTTAAAGGTGCTACAAAGACTAGGGTTCGTCTCCCTAAAGTTATATAACGTTACACACTTAAAACCCTAAAATTGGTTTTGTATATATAGAGATATCGCTGCGACGACGTCGTGTTGAAGTCCTGACGCCCTTGCTACGTGGATGATTCTAGATCCTCTTTAAGTCGGCCATGTCCTGACGTCGTCGCTAGATATCTGACGCCGTCACTGGATAGATCATGACGACGTCGCTTTATACTTGCGACGCCGTCTCCATGCTCTGTAAACAATACTTCTTCATGGATTTGGTGTAGGTCTGTAATCTTGTCCGTTTCTTCCCCAAATGAGCCCAAGTCACGTGTATTTCCTCCAAATGCCATCCAAATGCTAAAAACCTAAAAAAAATGATTAAGCACATAATCTGGGTATATTTGCATGATTTGGGGGGTTAAATTACCCTGAAATAGTGTATAAAATGACACCTCATCAGTAAGTGAGAGATAAATCGTATGTCATTCATCATAGAATTGATACATTATATATGGTACATGAACTAATCTATAACATTGGCTGGAGCCTAATACATAATAATAATAATATTAACAAATAATATGACTAACAAAAAGAAATCGCTACAGCTAAAGCAACAATAAAGCTAGGATTAGTAGTGAGTTCATTCACGGTATCAGCTTTTTAGCTGCATGTAACGCTAATGTAGCTTGCAACAATTGTAACCCTGGGAATTTAGACTCATTATATAGACCCTGCCTAAGTATTTGGGGCAGCATGGCATGGTTTTGACCACTGGGTAAGGCGTTGGGAGATTGCGTGAGGTTTACAGGATTGTGTATGGGTAAGGCGTTAGGAAAAAAACCTTTAGCCAAAAATACTCTATCATTCTAATGCAAAATACATTACGGTGTCATTTGGTTTACCGTCACAAGTCACTATAAATATAAAATTGACGGTTTACATGATTGTATATGGGTATCATTATGTGAGATGTTTGGGAACCACCTAAACACCCCTACCCAGCTTAATCCACTCTTTACATTGAATCCTAACAATCATTTATAAATGAAGTAACCTATATCTTTTGTGGGTATTTTACAATCGGATTACTATTCTGTCTTTCTCATTCTATTAACTAGTCATCCCTCATGCTGCTACGTGGTGGCCAAATCCGTTCCATCTCTTCCTTCCATAGTAATAATTTTGCACAATCCGTGTTGGGTCATCCTTACACTCGACTATGACCACTAATATCATAAATTGGCGCTGACAATTTTGTTGGACATGATGTGTTTTAACTGCTACTTACTAGATTAATAGTTACCCTCGTGTGTTTAGTCTAATGCTTCCCCTTATAAAATAGTTTGTGCTAAGGAACTTAGGGGGTGTTTTTTTTCTTAATGGGGAAGAATTGTGGGTCTAAACTCTTAATGCATCTTAATTAGGGGAAACATTAAAGCTTCATTCTCCCCAATAAGTGGCTAATTAAGAGGTTCATATGAAACCACTTAATTTGGTAAACACCCCTAAGAGCTTTTGAGTGTTTTTTTATTCTAGTGAGTTAAATAACATCTATAAATTTGGTCTCACGTTTGAAAAATGTGTTCTTATTGGCTTTTCTAAGGTCAAAAAGCTTATAAATTATGTAGTCTTGATAATAAAAGTGTTTTATATTCTAAAGATGTTAGGTTTTATGAAACTATTTTCCACTTATAATAGAGTATTTAGAATAGTCTAATAAGGCTTTTAATGAGTAATGAAACTGAAATAGATTGGTGAAACTTTTTTGATACCCAAAGTCTTAAAAGTCCTAATCATAAAGAGGACACTCCTAAGGTGGAAGGTAATGGGGGTGCAACTTCTAATGAATAAATACAGTTGAGGATGAAGTTATCACCATAGCAACCCAAATACAAGAAAATGTCACCTCTGAAACTCTAAAGGCAACAATCAAACAAATAAAATGATAATGGTACTAGAAATCAATAAGATGAACCACAAACAGTGTTGATGAAATCCAACAAGACATATAAAGTTTACCTATAAACTTAATGATTTTTGTGGGGTTGAAAGAATGTTGAAAATACTGTCTTGAAAAACATGTACATTACTTTAAGTTATGTGTTGTTAATTTATTTCTTTTTTACTACTTTAAATAAATATATTAAACCCAAGTCATTTTATGAAGCTTCTCAAAATTATTATTGGGTTAAAGCAATGAATCTAGAAATTAAAACATCACACAGAAATAATACCTGGGTCTTAACTGATTTGCTTGTTGGGAGGAAAGCTATTGGGTGTAAGTAGATCTTTGAGATCAAATACAAGTCTACAGGTGAGGTTGACACATATAAAGGCTAGGATAGTTTCCAAAGGCTATAGTCAAAGTAAAGGTCTTGATTATGAGGAAGCATTTACTCATGTTGTTAAAATGGTCACTCTTAGGTGCTTAATTGGTTTAGCTGTTTATAATAATTGGCATTTATTTAAACAAGACATGAATAATGATTTCTTGTATGGTGATTTGTATGAGGAAGTTTATATGGCCTTACAACCTTGCTTTTATGATAAGAATGAAACTAAATCATGCCAGTTGGTTAATTAACTTTATGGTTTCAAACAAGCACCAAGGAAGTGGAATGAAAAACTTCACACTGCTTTGGTTGAGAATGGGTTTGTGCAAAGTAACAATGATTACTATTTGTATGTCAATAGTGAAAAGGGGTTGTTTATAACTCTTTTGGTGTTTGTTGATGACATTATCATCACTCTTAATGATGTAAATGAGATTGAAAAATTAAACCATTTTTTGAGTTCTAAATTTATGATTAAAGATCTAGGAGTTTTAAAATATTTTATGCAGGAAATTTCTGAACTTGTGGGGGCCTATGTATTCCATCTCTCAAGCCCCTAAGAAGTTTTGGAGAAAAAAAGAAGAAATGAAATTTGTCTTTCACTAAGAAAATACATTTTTGAAATGTTATGTGAATATGATCTTTTAGCTGGTAAACCTGTTGCTACTCCTTTGCAGCACAATGTGGTGCTTAATCATAAGGAAATTGATAATGATAAACTTTTACCGAACATGACAGCGTATCAAAATTTGGTAGATAAACTTATTTACTTATATGTTACTAGACCTCATATAGCATATGTTGTTCATTGTTTGAAGCACGCATCATAAATTCAATTTAAAATAAGTGACAAATTCAGTTTATATACATTTTCTTACGCATTTTGGGCTAAATGTCTAGTTTCATAACATCTGGTTTTGTGTTTATATGTGTAATAATGTTGTTTCATGGAAAAGCAAGAAACAAGCAACTATTTCTAGATGATCAGCTGAGGCTGAGTATTGGTATATGACATCTACAACTTGTGAAATTATTTGATTGCTAACATTTAAAGGGATATAGATGTTGATGGCTTGTTTTGTGTTAATTTGCTAACATTTAAAGGGATATAGTTATGCATTTCAGATTTCAAACAATCTTGTTTGACAAAACATTTTGAGATAGATGTTCATTTGGCGAAAGAAAATGTCTCATCCGGTGTGGTTAAAACGTGAAAGTTGGGTCTGCAAGTAATGTAGAAGATGTATTTACCAAAGGGTCAGCACATATTGTTTTATGAGAGGTTAGGATTGGTTGATCATATGTTTAAGGCATGAGTTTGAGAAGAGGTGTTGAACATATGGATCATATTACAAACTCATTGGTTTATTTTAAGTACAAGGACTATTCTTATACTTTATGCTAACTGTTTGATATTTTTTGTTTGTTTTGTTGTCTTTATATCTACATAGGTTACACTGAAATATGTAGGTATTTAAGCTCATTATTTCCAGCTTGGTCATTCATTAAATTCGTAATTTTTCTCTTTAGAAAACACATTGTCTTTATCTCATTAAATTATCTATTTGCTCTGTGTTGATTTATCTTGATCATCACTTATAGTTTAGTTTGGTATTTGTTAAGAGTGTTGTAATGAGGGTATTTTTAAGAAAGCTATTGTATTTCTGAGTTGCATGTGTTTGGGGACAACTCTTTATTGTGTATGTCGTATCATACTCGTTTAAAGATGATCGTACTGATTTGATAAGTAATAAAAGATGTACGTGAAATGGTTGGTTGAATGCAATTTGTGTGTTCTTTGTGATTAATTCATTGACTTTTACATGTTCAAGTGCAAGAAACATTTATGTTATCTAATGCTTATATTATTTCTACTTCTAGTGTTATTGGGCTTTTGGTCTACTACAAGTCTCAACAAATGAATGAAAATATAAGTTACTCATTCGTGCTAATAGAGTTGGGTTAATCTTATAATTCGAATCACCTGAAGTGACACAACGCGACATGATTCCCACCCGAACCTGACAACCCGATTTTTTATAAAGTCGGATTGTCGGTTAGTTTCCTAACCAAAACCCGATTCAAGACCCGATAACCATACACGATAACACCGTAAGTAGTGCAAGAAAGTGTTATAAACAATTTCAAGGGTCTTTGGGAAAATAATGAATAGATATAATTTTTCCTTAATTCATAAATACTCCAATATCGATGATCTTTAAGTGGCGGAACTAGAAATTTAAAAGCCGAGGGGCAACAAAAAATTACCTTTACAAATGTTGTTGTGCTAAAACAGCACGACAACTTATATTATTGATGACAAACAACTACAAAATCATTAGAAGCTGTTTTGGAGGGTGGTCCTTGGATGATACGTAATTCTTTGATCATTCTCAAGAAATGGTCGATGGATACAAGATTGCTTAAAGAAGAATTGACTCGTATTCCAATATGGGTTAAATTGCATGATGTTCCTATTCAAGTTTTGAAGATGATGGTATTAGCTTAATTTCTACGTTTATTGGCAAACCTGTTATGCTTGATTCGTACACAAGTTCCATGTGTAATGATTCGTGGGGTAGGAGTAGCTTTGCTAGGTACTTAATTGAGGTAAATTCAGAGGCTAACCTCGTGGATGATGTTACTATTGGCATTCCTTCACTTACTGGGGATGATTTCACCAAAGAAACCATCCGTGTTGAGTATGAATGGAGGCCGCCCAGGTGTGATTTATGTAAGATATTTGGTTATGTTCATGACCATTGCCCTAAAAAGGTGGTGAGTCCTCCTATTGTTACTACTTCTAATGTTGTTACTCCTATTGTTGAGAATACTAATGATGGTTTCCAAACGGTGGGTAAAAAGAAGAAGAGGAAAGGTAAATCAAAGTCTACTAATGGTGGTCAGTTGGCTGGTCCTTCGGTTAAACAACCTTTTAGATATGAGCCAAGGCGACTGTAAGCGCACTAAAGAAGGGAGCTATTAATGTGGGTAATGCATCTAAATCGTCATCTATGTTGAAGACTGCTGGTACTTCTTCTAAGAAAGACTCTAATTCTTATTATGCCTTGAATGATGAAGAAGAAGATGTTGAAAATGTGTATGAGGAATCGGCTAACTTATTTCCAAAGACAAAAACCGGTGGAAGTTCATCTTCCACGGCCGCTGCTAGTTAGCTTGTTCAGTTAAGTCACTTGTTCTAGTTGGAATTAGTTGTCTCTATAGTTTTAAGTGATTATGGCATGTCATAAGCACTAGTTTTTAGTGTTTATCAAGCTATTTAGCTATTTGTACTTTACATTTTTGTTTTAATATACTTTATCGGGGTAACTCTTTACCCAACAATATCAAACGATTCAAATTCCAAAATACCACTTGCTTAATTTTTGGTGGAACCATTATTTCTTTTGTTTTCTACAAATTCAAGAACCTTTATAATAGATGGAAGCATATCAATCAAACGCAAAAAAAAATTGTAGTGAGAATTCCATCTTGTATCCCTGGCTCTTATAAGATAAAGCTCTTGATTTTTACCACTTCCGGTTTCAACTTCATCATTACCAATTGCTTTTTCCACTCTCACTTTTTCACATTTTATTAGTATATCTTTTATTTTGCAAGAAGCACAAACAACAGTTGTCAAAAGGGATAACTTATCAAAGAAGACCACAACGCCTAAGTGTTGTTTTGCAACCGTAACAACTACTAATTGAAGTTGATGAGCAAAACAATGTACATAATATGCCAAGTTGTTTTCTTCCAATATTTTAGCCTTTAAACCATTGAATTCGTCATGCATATTGCTAGCTCCATCATAACCTTGACCTCTAAGTTGTTTCAGGCTCAAATGATTTTTAGCAACAAATGTATCAATGGAAGATTTAAGATATGAAGAAGACGTCTCTTTCACCTTAATTATACTGACTAAGCTCTCTTTCACTAGTCCATTTTTATTGACATATTGAAAAACAATTGCCATTTGTTCTTTTTTGGTTACATCACTAAACTCGTCAACAAACAATGCACATACATCATCGCCAATTTCTTTAAAAATGATTTCAAGTACTTCGACTTCAAAGCAAGTAGCAATTTCTTTTTGAATCTTTAGAGACAATAATTGGTAGTTCTTCGGTGCCCTTTTTAACACCAAACTGATATTCTTATCTATTTTTCTGATAAACTTTATCAATTCTAAATAGTTTCCTTTATAAAGAAAAGTTACCATTTCATCATGGCCACGAAATGACAATTCACCATTCAAGCAATATCTAACAGCAATAACTGAAACATGTAATCTTAACATCAACTAATTGGTCTTGACACATTAGAGCTTCACATTTTTCTAATGCTCAATTGTGGAAACTATTAAAATCACCCACATGACGATTAAATCTCTGTTTTGTTCCAACCATTAAAGCCTTGTGTTACAAATGCTTCATTCCTACCTTGGTGCTTGATATCATCTCTAAATAAGTAACAACATAAGCAAAAGGCTTTGTCTGCCTTTACACTATACTCAAACCAATTACCATATAAATCAAACCAACTTGGGATAAAACGTCTTGATTTGTTCCCGATAATTGTTCTTTTGAAATCATGACCTCGTGGTTGACAAGGTTTACGCTCCCAATATTTTCGCCTTATGTCTTCTCTTTGATTTACGTTATATTGTGAAATTTTTGGTCTATCGATAGGATCCCAAGCAAGATCATTCAAGTCGGTCACATTAATAGGTTGTGTACTAGGCCTTTCTCGCATAGGTTATCCACTAACATGATTTGGTGTTGATGAAGACGGTGTTTTTCTTTTATAGTATGCTTCCATATTTATAGTGTGCTTCCATATAACACAAACAAATCTATTGTTTATGAGTTTATCAACTGGACAAAAGACAAAGTAAAAGTTAGATAAAGTAAAAGTTATACAAATTTAAACAAGGCAAAGTAAAAGTATGAATCTACTGAAGTAATCAGCAAATACATTCGTTTACTATACATTTTCCGCAAAATCATGAAAACACTAAACTTGAACAAAGTATAAATAACACAAAACCAAACAAAGCTACTGCCATTGTTTATTACAATTTCTTATCTAGTGGGCAAAGGACAACAAAACCATTGTTCTAACTTCCAATACAAAATTATAATAATTTTCCCAATTTATGTATTTTTATCTAATAGAGTAATACAAAGTAACAAACTAACAATAACCCAGTTTGTAATTTATAACACAGTATGTGATGTCTCTGACTCGCTCATTTAACTCTATACTAAGGAGCAAACGTCTGACCAACGTTTGACTTTCTAATCCTTTGCCAGGCTTATTCCGGCCCAGTATTCGGCCCAACAAGAAAAAAATTGCATGGCCCAAGTCCAAAAGTTTTTAAACTAAAAAAATTATAAAACACACCCTCAAACTATGCGACAAACTACAAAAACTGTCTTAAAAACTTTTAGCTATTTGCGGTTTTTTATATATATCAAACTTTATTTCTCAAATATGTAACATACCTCTACTGATTCATTCATAAAAAAATACGTCTAAAAAGATCTTCGCATTGCGAACAAAACGAGCACAATATTACAATGCTTCTGATCATTAGTAAGTGATTTTATGAAAAAGTTAAAATTTATATATAATTTTTGAACAGAAAAAATACTTTCAAAACGACACTCATTAAAAAGCTATCTATAATTTTAAAATAATAATAAGGGTCTAGACTTATAAAGTTTAAGTTTTTTTTCATAAATAACCTATACTTTCTTTTATTTACGGACTGTTTATTTAAAAACTTTCTTTCTAAAAAATCTAACAAATATCCTTTGACTTCTTTGATTTGAAAAATATACGACGAGAGGAGTCAGATCGATACAAAACACTCGCCAATATTGATACGCTTTTGAGGTACGTACGATTTTGTAAAAAATGTCGACGATTATATAAATAACCTATACTTTTTTGCCATTTACGACTGTATTTATATCCAAGTCACGCCGTTTTGCCGTTCGGGCTGACGTTTCACTTTTGGGCTGCGTTTTCTTTCAAGCCCCGTTAACGTTTATGAATTTAATAAGTAAATACATTTAGAATGATTCCAGGTAAATGTCATATACTATATAAATACGAATATCAAATATTTTGTTAACCAAATAAGTAAAAAAATACCATACTCGTAAAAAAAAATGCTCAATGAAATAAAATATATGCGTTGAATACAAGTGATCCCGCCGCAACGCGCGGGCACATTCCTGCTAGTTATAGATACGGAGTAAAATAATGTTTACAGTTGTGGGCTTAAGTGTGAGTGGGGGCAAGTCCAATTTTTGATAGAGGGCAAGCCCAATAGTGAAAAAAAATCCATCGAAAACTCAGAATTTTGGGCCAAGTATGGAGGGCACCGGCCCCCATATCTCTCAAATACATCCGCCCCTGCCTTCAACCAACATAACTTCATAACCCTAAATTTATGTTAAAATCATGGTTCCTTTCAAAATCATGTACAGAAGAAGAAAAAAAGAAGATAGAATAAGTTTTCTACCGGATTGCTTATTACTTGAAATCATCTCTCGTTTAGAGTTGTCCACAAAAGAGGTAATTAAAACAACAACCACTATCTCAAAACGATGGCAACATCTTTGGACTCGACTTCCTACTCTCGTTTTCACAAATGAGGATCATAAAAATAATACCAACTACTTTTCGTTTATCGACCAAACCCTAAATCAATGTCCTACCGATGTGAACCTTAAAAAATTAAAACTTCAAATTTTAGACGGCCCTACGTTGCAAGTCAATAGATGGATACGTTATGCTATTACGCGTAACGTTCAAGAGATTGATTTAAGGATAACGGACCCGCCTAAGTATGCATTCTGTAATGATGAGTTGTTTTTCAACAATTCATGTCTTATAAGTATGAAGCTTTCACAATGTGAATTTAATCCTCCTAATGGTGCAATCCGCTGGGATAAACTTAAATGTCTGTGTATAGATCGATGGACATTAGATGGAGATTTAATAGGAAAAATATTATCCGGAAGTCCTTGTTTGGAAACTTTAGAGTTGAACAACTGCTCTCATTTTGATGGGGGTATTCCGGTGTCCTTGTTTAGAAACTTTGGAGTACTTGAACATTTGTCATGTGATTTGGAAACTTACGAAAGATTAATTAGCTATGATGATGAGTTGCTTGGGGACGAGTCAGAAATTGATGATGAGTTCTTTGGGGACGAGTCAGAAACTCCTATAAGTATGAAACTTTTGCGTTGTGTATTTAATCCTCCTAATCGTGCTATTCGTTGGGATAAACTTAAGTTTCTGTGTATTGACGGAGCGGAATTTGATGAATATTCAATTGGAAAAATATTAGCCAGAAGTCCTTGTTTGGAAACTTTCCAGCTGAATGATTGTTGTGGTTTTACGCGGATTGATGTTACTTCAAAGAGTATTAAGAACTTGGTGCTCTCTTATAGCGGCTATTCTGCTGCGGTGTATGTTTATACTGATACTATCAAAATCAATGCTCCTTATATATTGTCACTAACAATAAAGGGAGAGATGTATTCGGGGGAGCTTTTGTTGGAAAATGTGTCTTCTTTAGTCAAAGCTGACTTGAATTACTGGGTAAGCTACCCTTTTACAAAAGAACTTGGAAGAAGAAATTATATAAAAGAAGAATTGCTTCGAGGACTCTTATCACGCCTTGGCCATGTCAACGAGATTGCACTTGGGGCTAGTTGTTTACAGGTAACATTAAAGAGTCTTTTTTCTTTTCTTTCCACTTGGGTTTGTTTGTGTGTGTGTGTTCTTTGTAAAGGGGTGAGATTGCTAGTTTTAATATCCTTTTTCCCTGATTGTAATTAGTTTATATTCATTGCACTGTTTGATTAATGTTCTCTTTCCATTGGCAGACTCTCTCTTGTTTGGAAGCTACAGGTTTCCAGTTTCGTAAAGGTTCAAATCTGCGTGGTATCTGGCCCAACGACTACCGAGTTTTTTCATTAATTCAGAAGTGATGAATCCGTAGTTTACCGAGAGGAAGTGTGTAGCAGATGTCTGTGTGTGTTTATTATTGATTTGGCTTAAAAATTTATTTTGGTTTAGTGGAATATGCAATAAATGTTATATGTTAACAGCTTGCTGGATTATTTGGTTTAACTACATTTTGTAGTGTGAATGTAGATGAGCATGTCATATCTCGCATTACTTTATAGTGCGGTCTTTAAATATCGTGTCGTTTGTGTGGCTGAATTGATCAGGAACAGAATGCTCACACGTAAACGGATTCTTTATATCTGCAATTTTCTGCCCCTGCAACAATACGTACGTATGGACTTTTGATTAGGTAGATAAAATCATGCAACTGCTGTGATACGGCTAGCAAACATAACTCCTATCATGTCAGATTTAATGTGTCTAATGTGTTTTTTTTATGGTGCGGTATGGATCAAGTGAAATCCATGACTATTAACAGTTCTTATTTGGCTATTCAAGCTCTAATCATGCCAGATATAGCTCTGTTATTTTTTTTGTTAACTCTTTGCATAGATCGTTTTTAACTTTGTATGATACGTGTTTTCATTCTTGTAATCCGCAAACATATAGTTATTAAAATTATATAGTCTAATAATACTTCACTTTAATAATAATGAAGGCAACTGTTATTTATAAAATAGGGACAAAAAAGTGTAAGCGGGTCAGCCGAACCCCGGCGTTATTATTTAACGTGTACCTAAATGAACCCGTTTGGCCCATTACACAACCCTCCCAACCAACTCATCTAGCCGCCTGTACATAGAAAGTTTGCATCCGTGTCTCACCTTATTTGTCGACATTTTGTGTCACTTCATTTCATTTGTACTTTTTGGTTTTGACACCGATACAGCTGCTAGACAAAGCAACTTAACTGGTATTTCCTTCTGTTTCTCACCAAGCCTGCAAAGGCCACTCCTTTTTACTGTATTTAATGCAAATGACATGAGAAAAGCATCTACGTTGATGTGTAAGACACTGTATTGACTACAATAGCTGAAATTAACTTCTCATTAATTGAAGAGAATGTGATGTAATGCAACATATTATTGTATCATTTGGAACTTGTGAATATGAGTTCTCTAAGGAGCCCGTGCGTAGTCCCCGTAAGCAATCTTTACTCTTTTCGAATGCTATGCTGGCTAAATCAATCGAAAAAACTATATATATGTAGACATTTTCGAAGTTATCTTTGGATAGAGATTTCTTGGAGTTGAAATAGACATATCCAATGAGCTATAGATGAAGTGGCACAAAATGTATCGTGAAAATGACATAAGAATGCTACCTTTTAGTGGAACATCCTCAATGATTAAATGCGGTTTTACAGGCAAAGTGGTGATTATTAACAAGCAGCAGGCCTACCGTCTTTCCTTGGATCACTTATAGCAGTAAGCATCCCTTTCAAAACTTGCTTATGATTGTAAGACACTCTTCTGTTCTCAATAGGTTTCTTTAGCGTTTGAACTATCAGTTGACTTACTGCTCCACCTGATTTTGACTGCAATACATGACCCCTTTTTCTTAAAGACTTCTTTCGGTCATCCAAAAGCTCAGTATGATCAACATCGATCACTGTCCAGTTTTCGTAGTATACCACATTCAGTAATGTCTCAAATGGGTGAATTCTAAAAGTTAGCTAGTAAATGAGGGGAAAAATAGGCGCGAACAGGTCCAAAGTCATCTAAAATGAGTTTTTAGGGGGTGTTTCTTTCGGCTTATATAGCCGGCTTATGGCTTATTTGGTTTTGGGCTTATGTTTCATAAGCTCACTTTTTGTGGCTTATTTTGAAAGGTTTCGGCTTATATAAGGTTAGTATGTCATGATAAGCTTATATGAGCCGAAAAGTTTGAAAATAAGCCACACAAAGTGAGCTTATGAAACATAAGCCCAAAACCAAATAAGCCATAAGCCGGTTTTATAAGCCGAAACAATTGAAACTTCACTTTATTCAAAATTAACTTTTTTGATATAGAAAATGCTACATTTTTAGTCGTATCTGACATACTAATGTGAAAATATTGCTGCGTCTAGTTTCAAAGAAAGAGAATCCTAAATGTGCGTCAAACATCCCATTTTTTGCGTTAAAATGGAGAAAAAGAAAACACCTTGCGGTATACTCTTGGAGATTGAACAGCATCTAAAGGCTCCATTCCGAGGATGAAATGGTTAAGGAAGACCTGTATAACTGCGGGAATTATGTACATTCCACCACTCCCTCCAATAACACCGACGAGTTGATCACCCTGTCAAAGAATTTTTCAAGAGTCAATGTTCAAATTTTTAGAACCGCGCAACAGTCTTTAAAGCTCGAGAATAATAGAAATAGCGTAACTTTGATTAGCACCTAATATTTTGTAGTCAAATTTACCTTGACAACGATGACAGGAGTCATGGAAGACAATGGTCTCTTGTTTGGACTGATAAAATTTGTAGGGGAGGGAGGAAGACTGTCGGGGGATATTTCTGTAGGTGTCAAGAAGTCACCCATTTCGTTATTTAGAACAATTCCTGTCGTGGGAGACAAAATACCGCCACCAAATGGGTAGTTGACAGTGGTCGTCATTGATACAGCATTTCTATCTGCATCGACTATGCAAAAATGACTTGTGCCGTGATCTTCAATCTGACTCCACCTAGTAAATGCACAACTCCATAAACAGACTAATAGTTAACTAAGCAATGAATAACAGTAAATGTAAACTTAATTATGTACCCGGACATGTAATATTCAGAAGGGAAAGTGGTTTAGTCTTACTTATATCGACAAAATCGGGGTCACCCAAATTAATCCGAATTGCAAACGTATGTTTTAATGCTTCGATGAATCGGTGTAAACCTATCTGTCCTTTCGCAGTTTTTGTGTTCTCGTAGCTATTTAAGATATTTAATACCTGCGTATTCAGCAACCGTGTCATAAATCAATATGCAGTTTTGGATAATACGAGGTGGAAAATTGGGTGGGTAATGCAGGTCGAGTAATGGGTCAAAATAGAACATACGAAAGCTAGTCCAAGTGTACCACTTGACGGGGGTGGCATCCCTAGTATTTTAAACCCCATCACTTCAACTGCATCGGTAACTATCACCTCATAGTTCCTTAGATCCTCCATTGTCAATATCCCACCTGCAGACCGAACATCGCTAATCAACTTTTCTCCTATCGTCCCACTGTAAAACGCTTCTGGACCTTCTTCTGCTATAGCTTTTAAGCTCAAACCAAGTTCATAGTTATAGCACGTTTCACCCGCCTGTAAAATATTTCCATTTGGAGCATACACCTTTTGTAAGGCCGGGTCTTTCTTTATCGTAGCAGCAGAGCTCGTAGTGAACTGGCAAGATAAGGAGCTACTGTAAACCCGTCTTTGGCTAGACTAATAGCTGACTGAAATAAAGTCTTCCATGCCATTCGACCATGTTGTAACCAAGCTTTGTAAAGACCGGCTATCTCGCCTGGAACACCCATCGATAGTGCTCCGGAATATTTGTCGTCAAGATTATTTTGGTACATATTCTGTGTAGAAATGGTATAGTGAGCTGTAAGTTAGTTTCGCATGTCATGTTAAACTATGTTGTTTTGACAAAACGAAAAGACTTGTAAGAACCTGTGAAGCAGCCAAGGGAGCGGTTTCCCTGAAATCAAATGCTTGTGTTTGCGATGTATCTGCTGATCGAACAACCAACCCCCCCTCCCTTCCATTCCAATACCACTAGCCATTGAATTCACAACGCCACCACACAAAGCAACTGAAACCGCAGCATCCACAGCATCACCACCGGCTCTAAGAACCAATGCACCAATCTCTGAACAACGCGCATTATCAGCTGCAACCACACTACAAGAAAAAGTAGAACAGGTGACGACGGTTTCCCGGGCGACAATTGTCGCCCGGGAAACATCGCTAAACGACAAAAATGCGTCCTACGTGGCACAAATTCAGACCTTTTAGTCAATGTTTTGAACAAGGTTTCCCGGTCGACATGTCGCCCGGGATACTTTGGTTAAAGATTGACGAAAAAATCAACGAAAAACTGAGCGGCAAATTTTCCCGCTCACCTTTCCCGAGCGACATGTCGCCCGGGATACTTTGGTTAAAGATTGACGAAAAAATCAACGAAAAACTGAGCGGCAAATTTTCCCGCTCACCTTTCCCGAGCGACATGTCGCCCGGGATACTAATTACTAAAACTTCGCTGGGTTTAAGTAAACAATTAGTGTTAATTATTTGGGAGGTAACGTGGCCATACGTTTCTCGAGCGACATGTCGCCCGGGAAAGTATCATTGACTTTCGTTGACTGTGTTAAGGGTATTAGTTAATTTCGGTGACGTGGCCAGATGATTCCCGGGCGACATGTCGCCGGGGAAACTGGAATTGGGCTTTTATTTTGGTTTGGGCTTTTGTTTCATAAGCTTATTTTGGGCTTAAGTTGTTTATTATTTATAAAATATATAAATA
>BQNB010007369.1:0-22390 GCA_026074375.1 Tanacetum coccineum | reverse complement strand
GGAGTAATATTACATTCCTCATCTTGTATGTTGATGACATAATCATCATGGGAAATCACATTCTAAGTTTACAAAGTGTAAAGGATTAATTCTAATTGATTTGGCTTTTAGAAATAGAGATTTCATTTTTATTTTTTCAAGATCTAAAATTTTGAAATTTAAATGTTTTTATATGTTTGGTTAACAACTGTCATTGTCATTATGTTTGTTATTGTATTTTTTTTATTTTTTATAAGTGATAGATTTTCTTTAATTCTTTAACAAAGATAAACAAAACAACAAAGTGTTATAAATGTAAAGAACAAGAACACAAGAATAAGAGAAGAATGAGGAGAAAGGAGTATTCTTATTCAGTTATATCCATCCAAGAGGTTACACTATTAAGTATTTATAGGAAAGATAAATACATGTAAACCCTAACGGGACGGTTGAGATAATGGTGAATATACATAAGCCCATTATACTATTTTACAACACTCCTCCTTGGATATTCACCGTTTATCATACGATATAGACTGACTCATTAAAAACCTTATCAAGAAAAACCCAATAGGATATAAACTTAATGAAGAAAAAGAGTGCAGTGCGCATAATGCTCCTCTTCAATTTAATGTATATATTTCAAGCATCGAATGCTAATCTTCTGAACGAGTTGCTCAAATACTTTTGTTGACAACAACTTTGTAATGAAGTCCACCAAATTGTTGATGTTAAGAATAAGTCCTGCAATGATAACAAAATATATGTGTAGCTTCCAATTCAATATCAAATGCATTTGTTAGAAAGTATACAATGTGTCTATAAAGATTAAAAGAGAAAATACACTCTTATGACGCATATTAATTGCACAATTAACATCAAAACCTCAATTGCACTTATGTATGGTACTTAGGATCATTCATTTCTTAGAGACATGTGCAAAAGCAATTTATATAAGATGCGTCCAAAATGATTTTTATCCATATAAGGATTCATTCAATTAGATCAATTAAAGTTATTGAGAACTTTATTAATTGTTTCTAGAAGTTGAATTTGTGAGGCATGCTTGAGGCATTACATATCCTTCGTAGAATATGAGAGCTCTAATAAATCCTATTTTAAGGAAAAATAAATACTTGTCTCATAAAATATCAATAAGATATTTACATCCACCTCGAGATAATATATCTCTTAATAATCAACTTATTGTTTTGTGAATTTATTTATTTCACAACTCAAGTTTTAAAGCACATAACTTTAGAGCTATTATTTCAGTTTCACACAAAAACCGATGTATATCCAATAGATTTTACACATTGATGTGTATGAACTTCACGTTCCAATAGTTTTAGTATTTGCAAGATACTGTGTCTTTTTATGTTGGCCAAACATTTCATTGAGCTCATATTTGGATATTAGTTGATTTCTGATCCTCATCATGCATAATAGCAAGCAATACATTGTATGTAGACAAATTTATCGACGTCGTTTTGTTTTCGATTCCATATAATTCAAGACAAGATAGAATTTATTGAGATCTCATTAGCTATCTGAGGTTCTTTGAAACCTTCATGTCTAGTGTCTCTTTATGAGACTATCATGGGTCTTTTATACCTCGAACAACCATCTTGTTTTCATGCTCCATATTTTTCATCGAGGATTTTATTTGGAATCAATTTGTCTACCATGCTTGAGGCATGTCATAATAGTGTCCTTAAGGGACAACATATAATCAGAGCATGAGTAGCTGAAATTTTGTATGGTTATTAGATTATCTATAAAATTTCTTTCGAGGATCAATAGAATATGATAATTCATTCTTAATTTGCAGCTACTTCTCTCCTCCTGAAGGAATTATCCTTCTTCTATATCCCGTATATGTGCATTTAGGTGGAGTAATTTGCACAAAAAAAATTGAAATGGGATATGTTTGGTTAATAACCAAAACTAATTATAAAAGGGAGGATTTATAATAACATATTGGCATGATGCTAATTTTTGTAGTTGTACATATTATAATATTGCCCCATACAACAACACAAGTTTTTATCTCATTTTTATTGAATAATTTAGAAGTAATTCATCGCATATTCATGATGAAATACTTACTCCGGAATGTTAGGCTCGCATTGAGCTATTAATCATGCAAACTCGAGGTTGCAATTTCATGACCATTTAGACGATGCATCGATTTTAAACTCTAAATGGTTCATACAATGGATTTGTATGCCTACATATATCCACGTGTTTTCTTTCCAGAATATTGAGGGATTAAGTCCCCAATCTAGTTGATAGATGAATAAATCAACTTTTTTTTTTGAGATTGATTCTTGTTTCCCATAAATATTAACGTTTCTTTGTATTGAGATATGTTTTAAGATTTGATAATAATAAAAGTTTTGCTTTGATCAAGAGAATTTCTCGTCTTGAAAATTTTGGATTAGTCCTTTTGTTTTTGTATATCAAGAGAATGGTTGATCACCTCATGCCCAGCCTCATAAACTTGTTATCGTCTCTCTTACAAAGAGTCGCGGAATCAAATGATCTGAACCGCCCATTGAACACTCAGAAGTTATCGGTCTTTAATGGTTTGATTCGTCCGAATATAAGTGTCCATAGTTACTTGGAGAGGATTTTTAAATATGCTAATTGTAGTCTGTCTTGCTATGTGGTGGCATACGTTTATCTTGATCGGTTTGTGAAGAAACAACCCTATTTGCCTATCAACTCTTTTAATGTTCATCGGTTGCTTGTCACTAGTGTCCTTACTTCGATCAAATTCATGGATGACATGTGAGTTTTTTTATTCTATATCAACTTATTTCCGTTTATAATGATATATCCTCAACATATATATTGATTTGTGTTCCGTATTAACCTAGTTTTCCATGCTTAAAAGATGTAAATGTTATCCAAATGGTTTACAAGAGGTTTATGTTGGTCAAGTTCAGGCATTTTGTTTGTTATAGATGTCCAAGATTCAAGTTAGCCGGTTGTTTCGCTCAAATATATTTTTGTGTCATTTTTAAATTCATTTTGAACAATTACATGAATTTTCACATGAACAAATGATTTAAATACAAGATTATAATGAATTAAACTGATCTATCTACATTACTCAATACGTACACATGTTGCATATACGTCATGAATGCTCAAATGTCAACAAGATAATGCTTCATTATAACAAGATTAATTTTATGCTAGATTGCATATTATCAAATGCAAATTTTGTACCAGATTTGAGACTATGTTTAAAAGCTTCTAATATATATCTAGCGAAAGTTATTAAATTGATGTTATTTAGGTAATCCTTCATCTAGAAACTACAACATTTGAAATAACAAGGGTACATGTTTTTGAGATTAAATTGGTACAATCTTTTTGATAATTATTCAGTTTTTTTAATCACTTAGTTATTAAATTTCAACGCCGCTGATTGTTGTAGACAAAGCGAAACAAAACAAACAAATGTTGTTTTGCTGTTGCTGTTTTCTGCACATAAACAAAGATTAATGTTTGGCTGTTTAAAACAAATAAATATATGATCCTTGTACAAGAGGTGGATCGTTTCTTTCTAAAAATGTAACAAGATTGTTTTTTTCTGTTTGGAAATCACAGATGTTACAATAACGCTTACTACGCTAGAAATTGAGGATATCAACACTGAATTAATGAATAAGTTGAGCTCTAATCAGGATTGGGTTCCAATTTAAACGGTGAACAACCAGACATTAGATAGAACATTTCGCCTGCCTATTTGTATGTATCTCCAAACTGGAATGATGATTGGGTATCCTCCCCTCTCTGGGCTCGACTCACGCAAAACCCCCAAAGCATAGACCATATGCTTAGTCGACGAAATAGCCAACGAACATCATTATCAAACAACCCAGTTATTGCTTTACATCCAGCTAAGGGTTTGAAACATTAGAAATATGGTTTCTTTAGTAAGAGGTCAATGTTTTTCATTGTTTGACTTAATTATGTCGTGCAAGGAGTCTTTCACATTGCATGATCATAAAAGATTTGCTCATTATCATTTAACTGTTTATGTTCACTAAGTTACATGATTATTTAAGTATAGATTTATTGTAATATGGCAGAAAGATAATTGTTCACGAGATATCAAAATCTGAGAAGCAAATACGGTTGACTTTATGCAGACTCTTACACGAAAATAATTAATGATTATAAATATAGAAAAGTTTGAACAACTTAAAAAAACTAAATTCTTTTGACAAAAATCTGCCTTCACCATCTCTTTAATTGAGTCAACTAATTACTTACAGAAAGTCTTACCTGGAAATCATTAATGATTAAAAATATAAGCAAGTTTGAACAACATTAATGTTAATAAAATAAAAAACGAAACTCTTTGGACATAAACATGTCATCACCATCTCATTAATTGAGTCAACGAAGTAATTACGAAAAGTCTTAACCAGAAATCATTAGGCTAAACGTAGTGGTTGACCGAAGAGACACCGCCAACGTCTCGCCAACCAGCTCTTCTTCGATCCTATCCACACATTGACCAACAACTCCATAGTGGACCGCCACACGACCGATACAAAATTTTAAAAAAAACATTACATTTAATAATATAAACATTCCAAACTAAAAACGAAATAAAAAATACACGGAAGAAAAGGACGAAAAAAAATTACGGAAGATGAAAAAAATTACATAAATTTAGTTTGCTTTTGTTCACTTCCGTTCATCATCCATAGTTTTATTTTTTATTTTTTTATCCCAATCGAAAATATACACTCCGAATTAATTTGAGTCCATTATTGTTTGTAGTGTGTGTTTTTGATAAAAGTGTAATGTGTGTGAAAATAGAAAAGACGATGTTGGTTTTAGAAAATATAAAAGGATAAATTTTTTATTTTTTTATAGAAACGGCTATCATTTTACTCTCTTCTACAAACGACCCAAACAATTGCAAAATTGGGGGACCAGTCTAGTTCGGTCGGAGGTAATGGACGACCGACCTAAGTTTGCCTTCCACATGGGACAAAATGACCGACCGAAGGCGACATTACCATTACAATTCGTCTATATATATATATATATATATATAATATATATAGATATATTATATATATATATATATTATATGTATAAATATATAACGTATATAAAAACAAAAACACGCTTTTGAAAAAAACTAATGGCCCAAAAAATCAGAGATACCACGTGAAAAAGAAAAATAATCAACGGCTGAAAATAGAAAACAAAACCTTCCCATTAATTAACGAAAATCATTAATGCGAACTCTTACACGAAAATCATTAATGATTATAAATATAGAAAAGTTTGAACAACATTAATGATGTTAAATTAAAAAACGAAATTCTTTTGACATAAAATTGTCTTCACCATCTCTTTAATTGAGTCACGATTAATTACAGAAAGTCTTATTATCCCAAAATTATTATGATTAAAAATATAAGCAGTTTGAACAATATTAATGTTAATAAAATATAAAACAAAACGCTTTGGACCCCCATAAAAAAAAAAACCTGTCAGTCACCATCTCATTAATTGAGTCAACGAAGTAATTACGAAATTCTTAACCCGAAATCATTAATTTTCAAAATTAAAGGAACTTTTTTAGAAAACATTAATGTTCGAACCTAAAACCTGGAAATCTTTTTTGACCTATTCTTCAAAATTTTATAATCAGTTTTAATTTAATAATAATTAACTTTCCAAAGTTATCTACTAAATTTGAAGTAATTAAAATCAATGTCAAAGCCTACCACATTCATTATAAATACCAGGCACACACACACTTACACTCACTTTTGTTCATCTTCATCTTTTCTCCAAATATCTATATACACCCTCGGTAAAGATTTAAATTTTTCAATCATGGATGTTTGAATTTATTGTTATTTTAGTATATCAGAAAACATTAATTTTCTTTCTCATCTTTGTAGTTTAAAAAAAACGAGAGATTAATAAACTCAGTTTGGTGGCGAACCTGTCGATCCATGCTTATGATGCCAAGAAACTGGCCCTGTGACATTATTTTAAGAAGAACTCACCCAACAAATGACTAATGAGGGTGTGATCTTAGATGCTTCCTTGCAAGATCAGATGGTAATCTGTTTGGTTGCTAACTAAATATTACTTTAATACATATAATAATAGATGGTGTTTTTTTGGTAAAAGGGATCACACCCTGGTAAAATAATAATAGATGGTGTTTGTAATCAGCAGTATGAATAATGTTTTAATTTATATTCATGTTTATGTAATTCTGAAGTTTTTAGCTAAGGATATGCGTGAATAACAAAATATATTGACAATATACCATTACAGGTTTGTGACAAAGTTATGTATTCATAAGAGTTTTTTTTTATTGTGATAGAAGATAGTTTGAATATTTTAATTTTTTATATTTATATCATGCTTACTGACTTGAACAATGATTTGATAGTTTTGGTAAGACACTATAAACATGTTTTTCAATAAGGTTATAAAAGTTATAAACTTGTTTTTTGCAAATAAGTTTTAAAAAGATATACAACATATGGAACATGTTTTCAAATGGCAGAGTTGTTTTGTTCATGTTAAAAGTATTCTCAAATATCAACATATAAACAATAAATATAAGAAAGACTAAACCTTAAAAGTATTTGATCATGAAGCTGATGACGATAGACAAGTTGGTGAGGAATTAAAAGATGCATCTACGAATGAGATACCGCTTCAGACGACTTTGATGACAGGACTAATGTATATGATCTTATGGACAATTTCATTAATGATGGCCCTTTCGAAAATGAAGCGACACAAGAAGATTCTGATAGTGACAATTGATACGAGTTATCACTAATTATTTATGTTTATTCAACAAGTTTTGGCTTTCTTGCTATTAACCATCTCAACAATTGGTTTTCTTGCTATATGATCAGATACAGAGACTGGGCAGAAACAATTATAGGCAAGATCTATGATCCTAATCACGAATCTACCACACACGCAAAGCCATGATTGTTGATGATCGATTTCCTTTGCTTGTTTGATTACCATTCATTGAATAACGCTTGATTATTGTGACTAAATCTTTGATTAATGTATTCTTTTTTTCTAGATCAGATTCGACGTGTTTGTTAGATTAGGGTTTTTGAATTTATTCGATTAACCTGGTCTGTTCATTCATCATTCATTTGATTCTAGGAGATTAGGGTTTTTAAATCTTGGATTGGTGTCTTTAATTGAGTTTTATTTTTTTTGACGTAATCATTAGGCATAGATTTTATTTTTAGGTTTTGTGCCGCCATGAAGAAACCTAACCCCACCACCATAATTGTTCTAATCCTGTTAATCATCATTCATTGAATAACGTTTGATTATTGTTGTGTGATCCTTGCTTTACATTGATTCTCACCTTTAATTATCCTTTATTTGATTCGACGTGGGGTATAGCTTTGTTTTTGTTGTGTTTGTTTCGATATTCATCTGCAAATTTTACCCTTCCAAACCTTATCATGCGTTCCAATTGATCTCCCTTCAATCCAAAAACCTTAACCTAATTCAATCCTAATTTGTGATGGGTAGTTATAGATCTAAGGAAGATGATGTGGCCAAGATTTCCACATCAATATATGTAATGATTTTTCCTGAATCGTTCTCAGCTAAGAATTTGTTCAACTCATGTAAGGTGTATGGCCACGTCGTGGATTCTTTTATCGCATCCAAGAGATCGAAAGCAGGGAAGAGATTCAGATTTGTTCAATTTATTAATGTGTTTAGTGAGGAAAGGCTGGTGAACAACCTATGTACGATTTGGGTAGGTCGGCTCAAGTTTCACGCTAATATTGCTAGTTCCAAGAGCACTATGACGATTAAAAAAAATTCAGCCTAAATATAGTCGCTGAGAGTAATTAGAATAAGCTATATCCCAAAAAGGATAAGGCTTTAATGCTGCATGCAAAATCATATGTACATGTAGTTAAATGTAATTCCTCATTCCTGGTCTATAAGTGATCCCCAAACCACAATTCTTGGATGACGATTGTCTGCTTACCAAAATCTTCGTAATCTTTACTGGTAGAAGTATAAGATTTGCGTCCCATTATCCAATCTTAGACGACATTAATCGAAGCGAAGGGTGTTTTGTCAACTTTAAAATCCATTATATGGGGAACTTAGGGTTTTGCGGAATTCGATTCATTAATTCTAAGAATTTATTCCATGACAACACTGGGTACGATCGTGTTCTCTCAGTTAAAAGATGCATCCGTTTAAATCAACACTGATGTAAAATTGTATGGGTTGAGAGCGAAGGGGTTCCCTTTTAAACTATGTCGGGTAATACGTTTAAAAGAACGCGTTCTTAAATGGGTAGTTACTTGTGGTATGACCAGGACGATACAAGCTATCACATCGAAGAGACTGAGTTTTTATACAACGAGGCAGGATGTGAATATATTTGAAAACTTTAAAATTATTTCAGGAAAAGTGTTTGGATTCATGCTAAAGAGGTTCCAGGTTGGAGTTTAGTTTTTTTCGAAGAATCAATGACGAGGAATCCGAAGGTTAGTCCCTAAGGTGGGGATCCTAAAACTCATGATTGGATTGGTAGCCTTGAGAAGATCGATGTGGTGGAGGTCCCGGAAAACACTGTCAAGGGAAGAAGGCATAGTAATAAGACCGTTTTGAGGAAAAATAGCAAATCCTAAGGAGAATCATTCAAAGATTTGGTTTGAATTTATTCCTTTACATCAACAAAAATGCCACATTAGAGAAAATGGTCTTTTGATCCAAAGTCCTATATACCACTCCAGGTTTACACCACGCCTACAAAACTAATGAGGCCATCTCAATGCAGAACGTAATTGATAATGTTTAACTGCTCTCATCAGAAGGGCTTTTTCTATTGACAGAGCCACAACGCTGGTCTAGTACAATATTGCCAGTCAGATCCATAATGACGCTCCGAATGTTTGTTCTGCCTACCTTTTAAAAATCTTTGCTTCTCCAACGCAAGGGGGGGGGGTCTATTTTGTGTTAGATGGAAGAATTGGTAAAATAGGGTCAAACTTTGTCTAGAACATGACGGAGTGCTTGAATAACATGACTCAAATTATCGATCACAAGAAGGCGGATGTATATAATCGATTATTATTTTATCCGTGAATATTTAAGCCTCCCCAAAAGGCCAAAAAAATTGGTTAAGGATTTTTGATTAAAAACACAAGTAATTTTTTGGCCTTCAAGAAACAAAAATGGAGACTATGGATGATTAAACGTGAAGATGTGTGGGTTAACTTGGGTTGTGATTATGTTGCATAGTGATTCGTAGGTAATTCGGGGAGGCATTTCTGTGCTTTGATCCTTATGCATTGCGTAAAACCCTTTCACGGCTTGGACTACTCGTCTTAATTATTTCGGGTGTGTGGTTGAAAACTGCAATAACTCTTCTTATTGTTTCTGGTGTATGCTCACCTCACGACCTAAGAAAGCATATGTTTGTGGACTATCTGACCATGTATTATTCATTCGTGAATGGAATGGTGATTATGGGTGATTTCCAATAAAGGTTTGGTCATAAATTCTGATAGGTTTGGATCGGTTTTAAATGTTCATGTGCCATTCGTTAGACTCGTTATTGCTAACGCAGGGTTGGAGGAGTTCCTAGCGAGCTCTTTTACCGTAGTGCCACAAATCGCCACTAAAATTAGCAAACTAATAGACTTCTTTTTTCTGAAAATTTTAGTGATCACTGTCCTAACATCACGCTATACTTTGGAGCGCTATCTTCAATCATCGTCCCCATCCTCCTTTGTGAATCACGTTCGACAGGGGCCCGAGTACTTTTCGTTTCTATCATCAAATGGTTAGAAGTGGATGGTTTTAATTAATTTTGTGAAGAACATCTAGTGTAGCCCTGGTAACAACTCGAATCCTTTTGTGATGTATGTCTGAAGTTAAAATTTCTTAAATGAAAATTAAGAATGGATTCAAAGAATATGAAAAACTTGAAATCGTAAAGCTAGCTTAAAGGAAGAATTAAAGCTTGGATGCGGATATTGACAAATATTGGTAACTTGCTGATATGGTTTACAAAATGTCAAAATGGTATCCCTCGCTCCAAGAAATTAACAAACTTCAACATGGAAATCTCACAAAAGGCATGATTAAAATGGAAACAAAGGAATAGAACTCTAGTTTCTTCTTTCATGGCAGATTAGAATAAAAGGCGAATTCAATTGAATCTTGCAATTATGGTGATGAAGTTTGGATGAAGACCCCTTAAGTTTAACGTGAATTCTATCAACACTGTAGCAACAATTTGCTAAACAGCGATAGATCCCAAATCGACTCACATTAATATGGTAATACCCGAATACTATGACTTTGGAGCACAGATTGACTTGGAATGCGATGTGACTAAAGAGGAATAAAAAAGCGGTTAGAGTGTAGATTGATAAATCCCCTGGTCCGATGATTTACATTTGGTTTTTTATCAGTCGTTTGTCCACCATTAAAAATGATGTCTTTAAGCAGACAAGTATTTCTTTAACAAAAGAAAAACATGGGCTATTCCTAATGGGTGCAATTCCTCTTTCATTGCGCTAATCCCAAAAATTCCAGATGCGAACTTGGTTAAAGACTTTAGACCAATTAGCCTAATTGATGCAAGTAAAAGAAAATATCCCCATTTTCAAAACAAAAAATCTGGCAAATCGTCTTGGCCGTGTTGGTGAATATGGTTTGATAGGGCAATCAACTTTTAATATCGCGGAAAGATAAATCATAGATCGTTCGTTATTCTTTATGAGTGCTACAATGTGGTGTAAGCTTGAAAAAAAACAATCTTAATTTTAAAGTTGAGTTTGAGAAACTTTGATTCAATCCGATGGGATTTTTAGCCGAATATCCGTAAAAAAATTGGTTTTGTGTTAAATGGTGCAACTAACTGGATTTAAAGCTGTCTTAGATCGTCGAGAGGTTCTATTATCATTAATGGTAGTCCCACGAAAGAGTTCTATTTCCAAAAAGGTCTTAAGCAAGGTGACCCGTTATCTCCTTTCTTATTTATTTTAGTTATGGAGAGCTTACATCTTTCATTTCAGCGTGGAGTGTGATGCCGGTATTAAAGGCGTTCATTAATCCCTTCGTTAAACTTTCGCATAGGTTTTACCGGATGATGCAGTGTTTGTGGGACAATGGTGTGATGATAATATTAATATCCTAACCCACGTGCTTGATTGCTTTTATTAGGCATCAGGTTTGAGGATTAACATGAGCAAAAGCTAAATCATGGGTATCCTTGTGGTGGATGATAAAGTTAAGAGTGCACGACTAAACTCGATTCTTATGCTCAATAGCCCTTTTTTCCTACTAGTATGAATGGTGCCTCTATGTCCTCGAACTCACTGCGTGGAGAGAGGTTTATAGGACAAGGTATCGTTCTCGTCTATCTAGTGGAAAATGAAACTTTATCTATAAGGTAATTAACTCTCCCAAAGCGTTCTTGGATCAATGTCCCATATTCCATAGTCCATATTTTAAAGCCCCCTTACTTTATTCGCCACAATAATCATCCAATTATTTGTTTAATGTACTGATTCCAGACTATAGGAAAGCGTCCTGGATAATGGGATTTTTGTCGGGCCCCAAAAGAAAAAAGAGGCTCCCTCGGGTCTCAATTATCCGCTTTAAATCGTAGCCTTAATGTCAAATGGTTTGGATAATTCTACTCTCAAAACTCTTCTTTATGGCAAAGAGTTATAAGTCTTATCCATGGAATGATGGGAGAATTGGTAGTGACATAAAGTGTGGCAATCAATCTTGCTGGTTGAATATAGTGAACGAAATAATGTCCTAAAAGAATCTGGCATTAATTTTCTTGATTTTAATATGCTTACAGTTGGGTAACGGGAACAACATATCCTTCTGGAATGACAACTGGATTAGGGGCAACACTCTTAAAAACTTGTATCCTCGTATTTATGGTCTTGAGAACTCTAAACAGGTGACGGTTTGTGCGAAGTTAGCTCATATCGCGTTGGATGCTTCGTTTCGTCAAAAACCGAGGGGAGGTATGAATGTATCCAGTTTACTGAATGCTGTCTATCAGATGTTTCTTAACCCATAAATCAACAGATGGATAGGTCTTCTGAAAGTTCAGGAGAGTATCTTTCTCTGTTTACTTCTCCTCGAAAGTCAATAGATATAAAAGGCCTATCCGTTGTCAACTCTAAAACTCGTTGGATTAAATATGTTCCCATCAAGGTAAATGTATCATACGCATGGAAATCATTTGGACCCTTACCAACAGATGTTTAATAATAATCCTCCTGTCGAGGATTGTTAATTCTATCTTGTGCGATTTGTAACTGCTGATCTTCTAGGCCATCTCTTCATCACGTGTAATTTGGCCAGACAGCTTTTCATGTAATATCTCCCAATTGTGTTACCCCTGTTGTCGAGTTAATCCTATGGTGAATGGGCTCTTGGGCTCGTGTCATTACGGCTCTCCTCAAACAAAATCTGATTCTTAAAGGCGTTTATGTTATTGGTGGGCACATTTGGTCATAAACCGGAACAAGTTACTTTTTGAGTCTAAAATTCCCTATGAAGGCGAAATTTTTGATGACAGTTGTGTCGGGTCTTTTAATTGTGTAAGGTAATCAAGTTAAAGCCTCGGTTAGTTGAACGATTGGCTGTAAAAACCCATACTTGTTTCCTTGAATTCTAAACCTTCTATTTTTTGATCGAATAAATTTGTTTTTTCCAAAAAAAAAGTTTTGGCTTTCTTTTTAAATAAGTTTCGACTATGGATGTGGTTCTTTTAAATATCAAACTGTATTTTGTTTATTACCTTCCATTTAATCTAAGTTAATGCTATTATCTGCATGTAAAGAATTATTGGGCTGATCTCAAATTGTTTGTAATTGTTACAAACAAATGTTCGGCCTTATTAATTAACCTTCACTTTTTATGATAACTATTGATATTATTCATGAATATTTTCCTAAAATCAATGCAATATTTATTTCCTGAGTTATTTGAACTTTTCACTGTCAATATTTTTATTTGTATTTTCCTAAAAACATGAATATTTTCATCATCAATATTTTCCTAAAAAGATGCTAGAATCTTTAACTGTTTCTCTTATAAAAACAACATCAACATTTCTCTTAATTCATCTTCACTTTTTATGTTAACCATTGAATTAGTCAATCATTTTTTCTTAAAATCATGCTATATTCATTGCCTGACTGATTGAAATCATTGAATTTTTCCTAAAATCATGCTAGAATCTTTAACTGTTTCTCTTAAAAAAACAACATCAATGTTTTTTTTATTTGACCTTCACTTTTTTTGGTAACCATTGATTTAGTCTAGAGTCATTCCTATTATTGTTATTGGAGTCATTAATGTGTTCCAAAAAAATAAAAATTCATGCTATAATCTTTGACTGTTTATCTTAAATAAACGACATTACAAAATTAAAAGAAACAAGAAAAGAATTTTACATTTATTTTTTGAACATTATATCAACCTTAAATTATGTAAACAATAGCCAACAACTATCAAGATGTCAATGATTCTTTCAATAATACCTTAAAACTTGCCGCCCAATGGGCGGGCCCTGAATCTAGTATATATATATATTAGAGTGCCATAAAAGGAGAGGCCAAGCCAAATAAGTATTAGGGTAAATTGCAATTATGGGTCTTTAAGTGTTTTCAAAAATTGTACGAACACCATCGAATACAACCGTGTTTCAAAAGTCACTGAAGCTGATGTGTCATGCAAAAAAAGCCAAACCAAACCAACGAAAGTGGCCTCACGCTCTGACCGTGAGGTATTATCATCATTACAACTGTTGCTGCCCGAATTTCCTCACCTACAAACGTTCGATTTTCCAAAAGCTAGACTTCTTTCAGGACTTAATTGCAATCTACAACTTGACTACCCAAACTACTACACTAACTATACACTCAGAGAGATTATTCCCCAATAACAATTACACATTAATACCAGAACATCACAACTCTAAACGCCCCTAAAAAATTAAAGTAGTGAAAGAATCCTAACTTTACTAACCCTTTCCGAATGCAAATTATTATTGTTATCACTAATTGCAAACCAATAGTGTTTTATGCTCCATTTAAAACATATCGTGTCATTCATAGTTAATTAAAGTTTTTATTATAACATCAATTTTAGGCGTCTGATGTTTTAATATAAATTTTGGCAGTGTAATGGCTTATCAGGCTAAAGTTTAGTCGTCATACATACACAATAATATCATTGAATTTGTCTATTGAGTATGTAATAGGTCTTTATAAACTTTTTTTGCCTTTACTTTGTGATAGAAAGGTCCTTTAGGAGGATACTCGCCTAGATCATATTTGGCACAATTAAGGAGGAAATTAGCATTGTTCTTGTTTGCTAACAATCATTAGATCAAGGTTGAAGTTGTCTTCACAACAGACTATGAGTCTTACATTGGTCAAACTGGCTTTAATGAATGGTTCATTAAATTTTTGTATTGCTCACAAGCAACAGAGGCTAGATCAATATTATTTAAAAAGCATTGATTTAGAAGGTATAAGTGGGGAAGTTGTGGGATGGGTAGAAGAAAATGCTAGCTTGTGTTGCTCTAGTTAAACTCTTTCTAAGACTAGACATAAAAGGAAGAGGGATGATAGCAGCCGAACTCAGGGTGGATTAAACAAAAAAATGAACAGAGGCGTAACCTTGAAAATAAAGGTTGTGGTAACTGATGCGGCAAATGCAACATCGAAGTTTTACAATCATCTTAAGCAGAGTACCTAATCATTGTAATGTAGTATAGGCAAGACTCGAATGATTGACCGTTCTCTAGAGGAATAGTAAGATAGGTTCGAATTGTATGTCACTAAGATCTAAAGGTTGAGAAAAGAGTATTTTTGTATTTTATGTTTTTATAAAGCAAGTAAAATCAATATTATAAGAAGGTTTTATACATAATCTAAACTACTCCTAATTATATAGAAATGTAAAATTGGTGGGGACTCATATAGGTAAACAAACGTGTTCACTTAATCATGCACTACTCCCTAGTTACTCTAACTAATCTATTGTGTTGTCACACCCTTGTTAGTGTAATGTGAAGTTTTCTCCTAATTCAATGGTGAGTTGTTAGAAACGTATTCTATGTAATAACCTAGAAGGGTGCTACATGTCAGACGCTCTCCCTTCCAACAGTATAACACACGCATTAAATACTTATCTAATTATCTTACCAAACGTGAGGTTTCACTTAATTAGATCATGACTCACTAGACGTTTATGCTAAGGTACGGATTATAGCTGGTTTCTAATGCCTAACGTGCACACCGATGACAAGAAACAATAAATCAAATATTATAACTAGGTTTCATGCAATCATAAGCAAACACAATTAAATTTAGCCTAACATATTTAAAAGAAGAGAAGAAAAAAATAATAATCAAATAATACATAGACATATTTAAATGATAATGTTGAATTCATGTAAATGAGGAGTATAACGAATATCCAAAGGCATAAAAAAGCCTTAAAATTCACCTATAGTAATCAACTCGAAGACTCCACCTAAAGTTCACACACTATAATGAAAATAATGCCTGAATATATATAGAAAATTAGTCGTGAAGGCATCGGGTTATAGCCATGACGCCGTCACAACTTTGATCTCAAATTAGGGTTTTCTTCAGCACCTCACGATCACCCAGCACAATAATCGTGGTCCACCAGTAATCTAACGCCATAAAAAGACCTTCACAATGATTTTATTACTGAGTCAATCAAACTTGCGATTTATTTTAACACCATCTGCACTTTTGTGAAGACTTTAGCAAAGGGTCACAAGCTAAAAAGTTGTATTTTGCCTTGTTCTTCTCCAAATCGAGCCCATGTCACGTGTATCTCATCCAAGTGCTTCTCAAATGCTAAAAACATGAAAAGAAAAGATTAGGTACAATAATCGGGCATATTTTCATGATATTAGGGGATAAATGGCCTCGAAAAAGTGTATAAAAGGACACCTCATCAGTAACAAAATGTTCAAATGAAATGTTGGTAATGAAAACAAAAAAGTTGAAAAAAGAAAAAGACAAAAATTATGAGGGTGAGGCTGAATTAAGGAAGAAAAAAAGGTTGTGGTACCGCATTACAAGAGGGTTGTGGAAAAGGGAAAAGAAATCATGGTTGAAGATGTTGTGGATGTTAAAAAAACCAGTTTTACCAAGGCTTATGGTAATTGCATCAAGAAGGTGGTTCCTATAATGTGAAAGCATTTTGGTTCCATGAATGTCGAGCAAGGTCTAAGAGACTTTGAATGCAAGAGCAACGGTTAGTGATGGTTTATAATGTGGAGTAACAAGGCATTTAAATCTAGGTTATTATACTTGGTTTAATGAGCCTGATGACAACTTAAGATCACAACTTAGCCCTTGTCGAAACTAAGAACAACAAACTTTGTTTAACACTTGCAACAATGTTAGAAACCAAAAAGCGCTGTTAAAATCACGTAATTGAATACTAAGTTTAAGAGCACCACGATTTGTGGGAAACAATGAAGAAATATTCATATTTTAAAGTGGTGTTTTCTTGACTATGGTGATTTAATGAATTGCATTGCATATTTTGTTAATACAATGCATATAATACTAATTGCATTGCATTGCATATTTTAAGTTTGCAGTTATTGGTTCATCGAGATGAAGGTTTATTGTTGAATTGGTTCATCCAGTACATGTTATTGAAGTTTTAGAAATGTGTTGATTTTTTGGGATAATGTACTTTGTAAACAAAAACGGTTACAATTTGGTTGTATGATTTTATGTTTAGATAAATTATACTTGATTCATAACCCATTTTAACCCATTATACTTGGTTTATTATTTCACAGAATACATCAAGTTCAGAAATAAAATGGATGTGACTACTATTACCAAGGTTTTGCGTGCAAGTACGACTTTAAATTTCGACTTATTTCTCGCTTATTTGATGCCGTCAAAGTTAAGCTCTGTATCTAGTAAGGTTGTCGAGTCAATGGCTTTATGGTTTGAAGCTCCCAACTTGACACAAATTCGTTAAAAACTAAGCCGATTGTTGCCTACAGAATTGTTTATAATGTTTGTGTTTTTAATGCTGAATTCCATAATGGATTTATAAGTAAATAGTAGTTACTTTTTAATGGAAATTACTCAACTTAAAATGTATTTTTGACAAAATCATTGAAAATCTGAAACTCTCACCAAAAAGCAATCAAAACTTAAGAGTTAAGTGAGACAACAAAACTGTTACACACCTAACAACCCATTCTTACACTCGATCCTTTGGCTTTCGCCACTTTATTCTCCATAATGGATTTATTACTCTCACTCTGTATATTTTACTTGCAAATTTGTAGTATGAACAATAGTTATGTTGCTGCAAGTGTTTCACATGGCTTTTTAAAACATGTAAAAGAGTCAAACTAGATGGTCAATACCGAATATTCGACTTTCGAATGATTTGAGGATTATACTATCACATAAGGAGATTCAAGCTTATCGAACTTTTAATGTTGGACATGCAAATAACATAAGTGATAGGTTAGTATCCAATGCAGCTGATGATTGTGGAAATTATATCATAAATTTGTTTAAAGAAACTTCACAATCGTTTGACATCTTCTTTAGAAAGTGATGTCATTGGTTTTTGAGTGATTTACTATAAGATTAGGTTCTGTTATTCTTTACTTCATCTTTCTTATTACATGATTTTAGTTTCGTTTGTAATTTATTGAATGCCGAAACGAACAAATTAAATGATGCAGTTTTATCATAACAGTAAGTCATTAGTTTTGTGTTTTCTAATGCCTAGCTTTGATTAGTGAAAGTCCAACAGGTTTATAAAAGTTAAATGATGCGGTTTTATCATATAATAATATTCATAGCTTGAACCCCGTGCGTGAACGGGTATTAAAACTAGTAGTCCCTTGTGATAGACCATGGGAATCAAAGTTTTTAGGTGAGTAAATTGGCGGGAAAAAAACAAGACATTAACAACCTCACGTCATAGTAACGTGAAGGCTAGTTAAAACAACGAGAAATTACATTCGTTTCTCGGCTCGCTAAAGCTTTTTTTATTGGCAAGTGCCAGTTCGCTTCAGTGACCTATATGTCCGAAACAAAAGTTGTTTTCGGTGATTTTTTTATATCATTTTTTGAAAAACTTTAGGAATATAAGTTATTTAGTTTACCCTAATATTAAGCATCTGTATCGTCACACTGAGAGGTGCAAATCTACGCTGCATAGGAAATGGCACCGCCACTTGCCCTGCCACAATAACCGAACCCGACGCCGTTTTGGAAAGATGCTACAAAAAAGAGCCGTTGCTTTTTTTCAACAGAATCACATAACATTTCAACAAAAAGTATTTTTTAAGAAACCCCTCTGTTTTACACTATCTATAATTATATCCCCCTACACTATTTTTTTTGAAACACATTACTAGTTCAATTCTCAACACACAATTATAAACCAAAAAATTCTAACAACCCAAATGATGTTTTTTTAATAACCATCACAATATGTCTACTCACAACAATCGCATCCTAAAACCGGTCTACCCCATCGATACAAAACTCGATTTCTTCATCACAACAACTATGTTTTCCTCCGTATGGTGCGCAATATAATATGCCAAATGTATCAACAAAAACTTGCGTATCATCAACACTATTCAATTCCAAAATATTCAATATAAAAAATACACCACCACAATACTATCAATCCCAACAATCTTAACAATCACAACCACTACCACAATTCAAAGAACCACAACGACAATCAACAAAAAAATTAACCAAAAAACGACCCGCAAAAAAAACAACCCAGCCCACGATGGACCTGACACGACGTGAGGGCGAAGTGTGGATCGTCACGGATTTTGCAACTAGAAGCGCGGAGGAGAAAAAGTTGTTATGCGAGTGTTGGGTCAAAATTTCCGAGAATAACGAGATTAGAGCCAACCAATCCGACGATACTTTTTGGTGGAAAGTTACGCATGCTTTCAACAAAGCAACCCATGGTATTAATCATACCAAGAATATGATAACAAAGTGGGCTACGTTGAACGGTAATGTCAAAAGGTCAACGCTATTTCAAACGTTTAGAACATAATGGTAAAAGCGAAGAATCAGAGGTTGATCTTTTTGAACATGAAAAATTCCAATTTTGTGAATAGTCAACCATCGGAACAAAAAAAGTTTTATGAATAACACGCGTGACGTGTCTTGAGATCACGCCCCAAATGGGACACAGTGGAACCGGTTAATCCAGTTGATCTCATCGAACTTTTCGTGATATGGAGACCGTTCCCCCAACAAATGACTCTCAGTGAACCAATTAAAACCGACGTCGACCACCGTAGGTAGTCATCCAGAGATTTTATCAGAGAATTCACATACCGAATTTAAACTCAAACAGGAAGCCGCCCAATCGGCATAAGAGACGTTAAAGTAAAAAGACTTGGCAATAATGAAGTGTAAAGAATTGTAAGCTCGCACGATTAAGATCGACGGGATGTCGGAAGCCCAATCGCCCTCATTCAACGCAAAAAAGAAAGCAATAATGAAAAATTGTTAACTTTTTTGTATTATTTTCTTTTCGTATTTTTTAATATCCGTATGATTTTTTTAAGTTTCGTATTGATATTATTTGAATTTAATGAAATGTTAGTTTGTTTGAAAAAATGAACATGCAAACAAAATTTTAGGTGGGTGAGGCCCAAATGAGGATATGGGAAATTAAAGGCATGTTACTAGTGAATGGGTGTTTCGGTATGTTGGTATTAAATGTGATAATGCTGAGATAGCGCTAAAGTAAAGTGAAAAAAGAAAAAGAGAGAAATGACATGTACTTTTATATAATAAAGCAAAACGCTTTTGACATTAATTTCAGAAACTTCTTTACTAATGCGAATTTTTTGAAACACCTTATTAGGTAATAATCGAGTTGTTATTATTATTTTTTTAAAAGATATAAATTCGAAAAAGTCTAATTATTTCTTGATTTAGCAAAATTTGTACACATTCGTTTATCATCAAACGACATAAAGAAAGCATCAACATATACACAAGTACGTATTGTAACATTTTGTATTTTCAGGTCATTTACGACGTCATATATTTCACTATTTATTTCTATTCTCGTACGCGTTACTTTTAATTCTTATAATATAGTTAAATCGCGTAAACTAAAAATCAACAATCAATGTAAACGGACACCAAACGAATTAAAGTTTTCGTCAAGCAAGAAATATATTATTTTTACGAAAGTAATAATCAACTTTTTATATTTATTTTTATTGGTTACGTAGAACGTTTACGTTTCGCAATTAAATACATTTAGGCATACCCGGAACCACCAAAACTTTTTTACGCTTCAACAAATACTTATTTTTATATCTTTATTTTTATTGGTTACGTAAAGTGTTTACGTTTCGCGATAAAATGCGTTTAGGCGTTCCCGGAAGCACCAATACCTATCTATACTTAACCAAATACCTACAATTATACCCAATACTTAAAAATTATACAAATTACTTATATATAAGTACATATGGCCGGATATAGATGAAAGAAAACCAAAGATATTTATTTTGGAAGACTTTGTGATATAGCACATGTTATAAACTTCAACAAGTTAGCTTCAACAACTAGTCTTACACATTTCCAACTCTTGTAAGAACCCACTCCCCATCCCATGAGTTTCTTACACAAATGGTCATTCAATGTCTAACCATGGTTAAGTTAAAGTAACCAATACCTAGTTAACTCATGCTATAAAAAGCCTACTATGCAAGTAAACCTTCACTTCTCATTTTACTTAACAAATTTCACACAAACTCTCTCCTAAATAAGCCATAACCCACGACCAAACTTAAAAACACACATACAATCCATAAAATTTTATTTACAACATATACAAGTGTTCCCACAACATATCTAAGGTATATCAAGAAGGTTTAAGGCTTGGTTTAGTGTTTACAAGGGTTAAACAAACAAGGATCAAGATTAGGGTTTTATTGAAATTAGGGTTTTCTAAGTCTTGGAAGCTAGGGTTTGTTTGCTAAACAAGGGTTTAGATCATATTGTTCATCATCACACATCATATTAAGGTTACCTAAAAACCTTAATCTCTTTACTTTTGTGATTTTATGCATATATAACGTTTATGTAGTTAATCACCATCAAAGGACTTTTTTTACTTGTAAAAATGGATTTTTACACTTGTTTATGTTTTGGTACACTTTTACATATGACATATGAATATTGATATCATGTTATAATGGATGTATAAGTATTTTACATTTGTGGTTTATGTATAAAATGTATATATAAACAAGATACCTAAAAAGTATATATATATAAAAGTTCATGAACAAATGAGTATGTAAACTTACAGATCTTGTGATTCTTGGACAATTTATGGACTAATCATGGACTAGAGACCCTAAGGATGTAAGACATGTGATATAAATGGTTATAAAGGACTTGTAACAAAGTGGTTAAACTAAAAAGTTATAAAAACAAGCTTAAACATGTTTTTATGAAAAACTTCAAAACCTACTGTTAGAATTCTAATTTTATGGCATATATTTTATATTTTAATAAAATACTACATGTCACAAGGATCGTGGGCATGTAGAGAACTCGAAAAACGGATCTATAACGAAGAAGATACGTAATTTACAAGTTATACGTTAATAAACGGGTTTATAAAAGAAATTTTATAAAAACAAGATACAAAATACTTCTGATATATAAAATGGATTATTTATATCAGATAGTACATATTTTTAGGATTTCAAAACAATAAGAATCGTAATTTTTCAATCAATAACGAAGGAGTTATGAATTTTGCGAGTTTACGATAATAAATACTTTTATAATTTTTTTTTATAAAAGTTACTGTTCATCCTAGACATGAAAATTTTGAAAACATCATTGATTTGATAAAACTTTTAATTACGAAGATGTGCTCGAAAGAATCACTAAAATCGGAGCTAAAACGGATAAAATACGATATTTACGGGTTTTACAATAACTAAATCTATAAAAATAAATTTATAAACTATCATGAACAGTAAAAACCACTGTTCATCAGTTGACTAAAAATATGAAAATGTTATATTTTGATAACTCGTCTTAATACGAAAGCGTGGACATAAGAAACGGGCTTAAAACGATAAAGTTACGTCATTTTTACTAAGGAAATATTTATAAACGTTTTAACTTTATAAATATGATTTCACAAACATGATTAGATGGTGATGTAGCTATATAGAATTATATATAGTAGTAGTTATTCAAAGTGTTTAGAACTTATACGACCTATACTTGATTAGGTTGCATTC
>BQNB010007368.1:70877-93745 GCA_026074375.1 Tanacetum coccineum | reverse complement strand
AGGTGTGTGTTGGTGTGCAAAGGCTTGGCATCCAATAACTCTTAAGTTCTAAAATGAATGATGTGTTTGGTATAACATTTTATAAAGACTTTTGTTATTGAGAGGTTTGCAAGGAAGTCTATTGATGAGGTAAGTGGCTGCTAGCAAATAATACCCCCAAAATGGATAGGAAAATTGGCTTGAAACCTTATTGCTCTTGCTACTTCAACTAGGTGTTTATGTTTTCTTTCTGCTCTGCATTCTGCTGAGGAGTGTTTAGACATGAGGTTTGGTGTATGATACCGTGAGCTTTTGAAAAATTCAGTGAGTGATTCATTTATGAAGTATGTGCAATTGTCACTTCTAATTGTTTTGAGAGATGTTTGAAAGTGATTTTAAATGAAAGCATGAAACATTTTAATGTTTGAGATTGTGTGGTGTTTGGATGGTAACAAATAAGTCCTTGTTTCCCGTGAGTAGTCATCCACAATGGTTAGAAAATAATGACATTTGTTCACAGTTGGATGTTTGTATGGACCTCAGACATCAATATGGATTAGTTCAAACAAGGATTTTGCATTAGAATGAGAGAAAATGGTGAAGCATGTAGTTTAGCAAGAGGACAAATATTACAATCTTAAGAATTACAATCTCTTTTGAAATTGAAATTGACTTTATTTGTTCTAAAACAAGAAATAAGGGATGTCCAAGTCTTGAATGCCAAAGAGCCACATTGTTGGTATTTATAGTGAGAATGGTAGAAGGAGAAACTTTAAGTTCTTGTTTGATGATGTAGAGTCTATTATAGAGGCTGTCATGGGCAATTCTCTTGTGGTGATCCTGAAAGTAACAGGCAAATGGTGTGAATAAGATGGAAAGAGGTATGTGTGTCCCTAGTTTGCTCACACATAGTAAGTTGTAAGAAAATGAGGGCATGTAAAGTACATTGTGTTGAGTGATTGCAAAGTTAATATGCATTGATCCAGTCTGTGTGACTAATGTGTTTTGTCCATTTGGTAAGGTTACATAGATAGGTTGTGTGTAGAGTTGTATGTTATGCATTAAGGTGATTGATATGCAAACATGATAAGTAGCACCACTATCTACTACACATAAGTATCTTTGATTAATCATGATAGTTGCATTGACTTTGTAAGTTCTAGAATTTATATGGGAAGCAATGAATCTGTATGATCTAGTAATATGAGAAGCAATGAGTTTGGGTTTGCCTTCACTGATTATGAATGGCATATTAGAGGTTTCTTTGTTGTTCTGCATCATGAGAATTATATGGTTTAATTGGTTTTGCAACTGATCCATCCTAGCATTCATTGCTACATCATTTAAGTTGCCAACAACTGGTACATCAACAGAAGTTCCTTGTACCATAGCTATGTTGACTGTCATGCTCTCATTGATGTCGTGTACATTGTTCCTGGGTGTTTGGCTAGGGGGTCTATACTTTCCATGTAAGGGATGTCCCACTGGATAACCAACAATCTTGTAGCATTCTTCTTTAGTATGACCTTCCCTATTGCAATATCCACAAATTACCCTTTTTCTGAAATTACTCCTTTTTAAAGATGATTCACCTTGACTATTATTCTAGAAGAAGATTTCCTTTGACTGTAATTTCTCCCAAACCTTGAGTTATCAGACCTTGAATTGTTGTTGTATGAGTTTCTTACGTTACTTAAATGTGCAAATTGAAACACCCCTTTAACGACACTAGATTTCTTTTTGAAAATACTCACATTTGGACTTTATAAACAAACTATAAGAAATTTGAAACATACATCAAAACCATTAACATACACAAGCTCATTAACATTTATAAGAACAATACATGATAACCCAAAAATGAAAACTCGAAGCACCAAAAAGATATAAACATTCTGTAAACAAACGTCAATACGCCGTATTCATTAAATTGAATACGTCGTATTGAATCCAAAAATGGATACTTCGTATTCAAAAAATCAATACTACGTATTGGATCCAGAGTTGGATACACCGTATTAAATAATTTGAATACTCCATATTGGGTCCAAGAACTGAATACGCCGTATTGGGACCACATATACAAAACTCTGCAGAATCTACTGAATTCTACAGAAAACCCAAAACCATAAAATCAACTTTCTGTAACAGACCCAAAACAACCAAAATACTGCATTTAACCAATTTACCTTTGACCACTTAATTCGTCAATATAATTTTTTGACTTTAACAAGTCAATGGGTCATAATGCCCTTAATCCAAACACCCTTAAACCATACATACAACTACATAATCGCTTAAATTTTCATTGTTCACATAAATAAATTCAAGACTAACATTAGACATACTGACCTCAACGTTTTGACCCCAAAATGATAATGATTCAAGATTTAACACAATAAATATACCAAAACAAAAGTGGACACTTAGGGCTTCAACTTCAATGTCTCCTTGATCCAAAGATGGTCTTCTACTTACTAAGTTTAAAACGCTACTTTAATCACATCAAACTAGCTCTTCTCTTTACCCTTGTCTACTCCACTCGAACCTACAAAACATTTTATAAATTTATCCGTAAGCAAAAATCTTAGTAAGTATATGGCATAAACCACATTCATCAAGTTATAACTAGTGATTAAACTAGTTATATCACATCAAGGAGTACAATCATAACATTAAAACATACCTTTCACAAGCATATGATTATGCTAATATTATACATTTACTAGCATTGGATCCAAGCTACTTAACATTCATAACTCCTTTAAACACTACATCATGTTACATCATAATTAATAAAATTGATATTAGGATAACATTAACAAGTTTAGTCAATATACTTACCTTGATAATGCCTCTAATTTTCCTACTTGAAACTCAAAGCTTGTTCCTCCTTTGCTTCCTATAGGGAATCAACCCTAATAATAACTAGTTAGTGTTTAGAATCATAAATTAATAACCTCTAACCATTATACTCAAAATTCATTACATAAACCTTAATTTTTTGGATTGAATAACTACTTACTTGATGAGGGATATGCAATTAGAGAATCCTATTAGGTTATAATATTTTTCCTCTTGCTTAATTTCTCCAATTGGTCAAACCCTATCTTCTACCTCTTTTTTCTTGGTTGGTGTCGACACAGAACACAGACACAGTTTGATATTTCTAGAAAATATCTGAATTATCTATCTTTTGATATTTAATTAATTAAGTTTTCCAAATTGGCAACACTAGCCCCTCAAGTCATATTCTTCCTATTTTAGGCACTTATCTTAAAATAACTTTACACTTATTTATTTCTAACTTATAACTTTATCATTTTCTTATAAAATAAATTCTAAACAATTTTATATTATTATTCATACTATAAAATAATATCTTGTCGGGCTACAGGTGTTACAATCCACCCCCCTTTAAACTGGATTTCATCCTCGAAATCTACTCTTGACATAAATAAGAATACCTAATCCTCATATTCTCTACCGGTTCCCACCTAATGATTGTGCCTTTACGATGTTTCCATTGTACTTTCACCAACGGAATCACTTTGTTGCGAAGTTACCTTGATTTCCTTCCTAGAATTGTCACCGGTTCTTCTTGAGAGGTTAACTCCGGATCAATCCAAAATGATCACACTTGATTCATCCGCTAGGAATTTTCTTAAATAAGACACATGAAAGGTATTGTGTATACCTCTCATTTCTTTGGGTAATTCTAAGACATAAGCTACTTCTCCTACTCGTTTCAAAATCTTAAACGGTCCTATAAACCTCAGGCTAAGTTTTCCCTTGTTCTTGAACTGAAACATGCCTTTCCATAGTGATACTTTTAACATAACAAAGTCTCATACATTAAATTCGATTGCCCTCCTTCTATTATCGGCATAGCTTTTCCATCTATCTTGTGCCGCCTTTAATCTTTCACGAATGGTTTTTATTTTCTCGGTTGTTTCTAAAACCACATCCGTGCTTGCCAATTCTTTACTTCCCACTTTTTCCCAGCATACCGGCGTTCGATATCTCCTACCGTAAAGCATTTCATACTGTGGCATTTTAATACTTGTGTGGTAACTATTATTGTAAGTAAATTCTACTAAAGGTAGATGATCGTCCCAATTGCCTCCAAAATCAATTACACATGCTCGCAACATGTCTTCCAACATTTGAATCGTTCGTTCACTTTGACCGTCTATTTTAGGATAAAAAGCTATACTCATATGCAACTTTGTACCTAGCTCTTGAAAATCTTGCCAAAAATTAGAAGTAAAGCGTCCATCTCTATCGGAAACAATAGAAACGGGTACTCCATGACGTACGACGATTTCGTTGACATAGATTTTTGCTAACTTATGAATGGGTATATTTTCTCGGATTGGGATGAAATGAGCACTCTTCGTCAAACGATCTACTATGACCCAAATCGCATCATGTTTCTCTATCATTTTTGGTAGTTTAGTCACAAAATCCATCATAATCTTTTCCCACTTCCAAACCGGAATCTCTAACAGTTGAATTTTCCCATATGGTTTTTTATGTTCGGCCTTGACTTTTAGACATGTCAATCACTTCTCAACACACTTTACACAATCTCTCTTCATTCCCGGCCACCAATAATTTTTCTTTAAATCAAGATACATTTTCATAGCTTCCAGATGAATATAATACTTTGACTTGTGTGCTTCTTCCAAAAGTAGCTTCTTGACGTGGCTTCGAAAAGGAATGTAGATTCTCCCGTGTCGAGTCTTAATCCCTTGACTATCATCTTCAAGATGAGGAATGTACGATGCAATACGCTTGCTTTTCCAATTCTCTTCTTTTAATGCTTCCACTTGAGCCGCCTTTATTCTATCGACAAGATCAGAAGTAACGATCATTCGTAGCGATTGATTCATGTGAACTTTTTTCTTCTTTCACTCAACGCATCCGCTCACCAACCTCGCCTTACTAAGGATGGTAACAGATTTCACAATCATAATCCTTAAGTAAGTCTAACCACCTTTGTTATCTCATATTCAGATCTTTCTTATCTAAGAAATATTGAAGACTTCTATTATCGGTGTAAATTATGAATTTCACACCATAAAGGTAATGCCTCCAAATCTTCAAAGCAAAGATTACCGCCGCGAATTCAAGATCATGAGTCAGTTATTTCTCTTCATGCTTCTTTAATCACCTTGAGGCATAAGCGATAACCTTGCCCCGTTGCGTAAGAACACATCCGAGACCAGAATAAGATGCATCGCTATAGACGACTATATCTTTGGTTCCTTCTGGTAGAACGAGAATCTGAGCTTCGTATAACTTCTTTCACAGGGTAACAAAAGCTTTTTCTTATTCTTTACCCCATACAAAAGGAGTATTCATCTTAGTGAGCTTAGTGAATGATGATGTAATCTTAGAGAAATCTTGGATGAATCTTCGGTAGTAACCCGTAAGACCTAGAAAACTTTGATTTCACCAACACTCTTTGGAGCTTGCCAATTCATCACCGCTTCAAACTTTACCGGAACAACCTAAACCTCAAATTTATAACATGTCCGAGAAATTAAACTTCTGGTAACCAAAATTTACATTTTGAGAATTTGGCATACAATCTTTCTTTTCGTAGAGTTTCTAATACTTCTCGCAATCGAACTGATTCGATAATTTAGTCTATATAAAAATATATATATTCTAAATACCAAATAGTAATAATATAGATAGTACCCGATAGATATACAATATTTAGAAAAGTAATATTTTTATCTCTCGGATGTCGTATCCCGACGAGAGATGAATTTGAAATCCACGAAGGTATCTTGTTTGATGCTTGAATATCAAATATTTTCGTTTTTGGTTTTAAAACTAATTTTAATCACTAAAAATTACTAATAATAAAACTACCAAATTTAAAGCTTAATGATCTAAATGATATTGAAGAGACGATGAGAGCTGCCAAGTGACGTGAAAAGTCCATCAAGTGTGTAATAAGGTTTTTAACTAACGAATTAATTTCTTTAGAAAAGAAAATTATCTCACAAAACGTTGGTTATATTACAAAAATCTCATAAAAAGATACGAATTACTAGATGTGTATTTGACTATTTTTCCCGATTTTGCCCTTCTAAAACATTCACACTTACAAATCTAAATAACCGAAGATTATTAATCAATCTAAACCTTTTTTAAATCTCACACTAATTTCCCAATCAGAATATCACTTACAACCCACTAATTTAAACTACTCAACTCACCAATCATTCAAATAAGCATCAACATATTAAAAAACTACAAATTAATGCTAATTTTTTATACTAGTGATTAAAAGAAGGAAGAAGATTATAACCCGAATGAATGAAACCGATCAAATAATACACCACCGGCTTTTATAAACTTAATTAAACTTTTAAAGTTTAAAACTTTATTAGTTTTAATTTCTTTCTAATTAATCAATAAAGTTTTGAGCTTTATTAATTAATAAGCTAGGTAAAAACTTAAAAAGCTTGGAACTTTAATAGTGAAACTAGTTTATAAGAACCATAAGCTCCTCGCCAAAGAGGTTGAACAAGTTTTCATCAACAATAAGACAATAAGAGTTAAACAATACAATAAGCTATGAATAATAGAAGATAATAAGCTAAACTACAAATTATAGATCTAATTCCACTCGAAACCAAGGTGTTCAAACTTATAAAAGTGAACTTGAGACGAGTAATATTAAGGAATAGATCTATAAAATACGCTACTAGATTAAACTACTAAAAGGATTATCATAAAGCTAAAAAGAAATAAGCTTAAAGGTTAATAAGCTATTTGATCAAAAATAGGACTAAGACTTATAAATAAGCCGGGTGTACACAAACACTCTTCGCCTCTTTATTAAGTGCCAAATAAGCTCAAAAAGCAAATAAGCTTGAAAAATAAGCAACCAAAGATTAAAAGAAAGAAAAATAAGCAAATAAATAAAAATGAGTTATTTAAAACTTTTAAGCTAAAAATTAAGCTCTCGAAAATAAGGGTGCTTAAGACTTAATAAATAAGCCGAGTAGAAGACTCATGACACCCTTTTAGCATTCGAATCAAGCTTAATCAACCAATAAGCACTTTTGAAAAAGAAAAGAAAAGAAATAAAAAGAGATGAAAAAATGAAATAAGCAAAAGCTTATTTAGATATATAAGCTTAGATTCAATCAAATAGGCTAAAGGATAACTTATTTGAAATAGATATAAGCTATGAAAAATAATAAGCTCAAAAGAGCTTATTGAATAAGCTAAAGATAAGAAAAGGAAAGAAATAAGCAAGGACAATAAGTAATTAACCAACCCAAACATCTTTATTAATAACTTAAATCTTGATACAAAAGCTAAAATAAGCTTGAAAAAGCTTTTACAATAAGCAAACTAATAAGCGAAAAAGACATAAAAGTAAGCTACACTAAATCTACACTACTCCTACACTACATGAAAATAAAATTAAATCCTAACACCTTCTTTGCTGCGTCTGATGCTTCCATTATATAGCCCAACCCATGTGGGGGCATTTCATCATTCAAGCCTTTGTCCCTATCATATTGCTAGATCAGGGGCATATGCCGTATTTCGAGTGCTATGCATCTTCTATGTAATTTCCTCCACCAACTTAATTGCCAATGATTGCATGGAATTGCGTACCTCGTACGTCAACTGGATCCTCCAATCACAGCTCGCCACGTGTGCTTCTGGATCATTCCTCGTACTGACCCGTCTGCTATGAACCCTGCCACATTCTGAACCTCGTATGAACAGTATCTCGGACCTGCCAACTGACATTCCAATCATTAGATGGCTACGTGTCACCTCCTGAGTGGCGCCACGTGGCCTGCCAGCCGTCACCGGAGCCACTACCGGACCACCGGTTAACGATGGTCAACAGCGGCGGTCAACGACGGTCAACGGTGGCGAACCACCGCTGACCACCGCCGAAACAGTGGTCGGGTCGGGTCAACAACCAGGTCAGGTCGGGTCAAGGCTACCACGTGGCATGCCACGTCAACTGCCACGTCAGCATGTAGGTCCATGCCAGCCCACGTGGCAGTGCCATATCTGCTGAATGGGTTCCATATGCCTACTTGCAGACACTCACTGCGACATGGCGAAAGGGATTAAACCACCCCCCCCCCATGCTAGAATCGAACCCAGGACCTTGATGTTTTAGACTTAGGGCCAACCACGGGTCAACAGCCGGGTCAGGTCGGGTCAAGGCTGCCACGTGCATGCCCAACAACCTGCCACGTCAGCATGTAGGTCCAAATCAGCCCACGTGGCAGTGCCACATCAGCTGAATGGGTCCCACAAGCCTATGTGGCAGCCACGTCAGCTGCTGACGTGGCAGAGGGGATAAACCCTCATGCTAGAATCGAACCCAGGACGTTGATGTTATAGACTTAGGTCCAACTAAGAAACCACTTGCACTAGGCAATGGTTTCATAATCTATGTGTAATGTTATTTACTTAACACCTTTTAGGCCTATTCCCAGATTTATAAGTATTAAAGGGTTCAAAATGGCGAAAAAGGTCCAAAATAAAAAGGTTTAAGATAGAAATGCCTAACCGTTGACTGTAATTTCGTGCTCTTTCCAATGGTGTGATCGTGGAATGACTTCGTTTGAACCTCGATAAACGTAAAAACGTCGTCGAAAGTCACCCGAAAATTATCGTTTTTGCTTTGTTTTCAATCCTTTGTACTTGTAAGACATAAAAACACAATACAAACATATTTGCAACATATTTATCCATATTTTAGTGTTTTAGTCCATTTATTAGCATTTTTTGGGGTACAAATGATGTGTGTTTTAGCACACATCATGAACTTCGTGCTCTTTCTTGCTTTTGGAATAGACGAGAAAATTATGACACCGAGAACTTAACAGATAGTCAAACCGTTAAAGTGACTAAAGTATTATTAATGTTTATAATTTTGCTTATTGTTCTTATATGAGTATTAATTAAATCAATCCGTGATGCGTTTCAATCTATTAGTGTATTGAGTTGTGATTTGGGTAGCTTTTCATTTCGTTCACATTTTATGACATTGGAGATGATAGCATGATTTTATGCGTTATCGTGTAATTTGGTGTGATTGTTATATGAGCGTAAAGAGTATATAATTTATTATTAGGATTGAGTTAAGTCCAGTATTTAAGTTACTTAAAGGTTTTTTTCTAAATTAGGAAATACATTTAAAATGAAATTATATAATATAATTTAAAACTAGTTGTTATTTAAAGGTTTGCAGAAAATTAATAGAAGGTTTTTATATAAAAATAAGAAAATAAGGTGGTACATATGTATTTAATAATAATTAAAAAAAATAAAAAAAATAAAGGGGTGTTTATTCGGCCGGTTATACAAAAAGAAAAAAAAGAAACAAAATTAGAGTGCAACAAGGATTCTAGATAGTATAAATACAAAACCAAGGAAAACCCTAAAACACTTCTCTCTCCCTCTTTGTTTGTTAGGCCGAATCCCTCAAGAAGAAAAAAATATATTTTTTTTAATCAAGAACCAAGGTGGTGATTCAAGTGGTAACGAGTAAAGGTCTAGGTATGATCTTAATTAAGTTTTTGTTTAATCATTTTCCAATTAGTAACTTTAATTGATGGATAAATTAGGGTTTATAATTTTTCTGTAATTTATATGATAAAAACTAAAAGGAGGATCGTGATTAGATTATAGAGCATGTGGTGTAAGGCAGTTAGTAAGATCGCGTTAAATTGGAAGTTAGGGTTTGACAGAATTTTGGGTAGTGTTGATTGAATGATATCTCAATGATAAAAATGGGTTTTGGGTTGAATCTTGTGCCTAAATTGAAGTTCAGAGAGTCTAGTTTCCAAAAATTCTGGCTCCGAAAGGTTTGAACGTTAGAAGTTATCAAATTAATTTTTTCAAGAAATTTGTCAAAAACAGTAAAATTCGAGTTAGATTTGTCTGATTTCGAGAGTAAAACCCCTACTAAAAAGTTGAGGTCAAGGTTTGGAAAAATCAGAGATCATATTTTATGTCCATTAACACCTGCTCAAAAGCCAATTCCGATTCATTGTCCAATTAATTTTTTAAAAAAAAATCCAAACTTTTTGGTAGGCGTTCAATCTGAATTTGAGTACTTTAGAAGTGAATGTTTTATAAAATTATTATTTTTTCAAAAAATCAAATTAGTTTCCTAACCACATTGAATGTAGGAATGAAAAGGGAAAATCATTTGATGATTTATATTTCATTGTGTCCCATAAAGTTACTACAAAATACTCCTAAAAATCATAGAAAACAAGAATAAAATATTAAAGTATTTTAAAGTATAATTGAGATATGTGAGTATGGTAAAAGTTTATAATCATAATAAAACTTGTAGTCATCAATTGATTGTTAGCATCATCTGCATTTAGCCTATCGCCTCGTGTAACATTGATTTTTATTGGTTTAATTATGCAAGGGATATAGTGAATAGTTGTGCATCATGAGTTCATAGTCATTATTTTATAGTTTTTTAAATGGGATGGAAATGAGCAAATGTGTTTTGAAATATTTTATTGATTGATTAGCTTTAAATTGCGTATGGACATTACATGGCTAATATATGACTATGTGATACATGTGTTATTTGGGATCGGATTGATCGCCTACTCATTGAGATTTGATATTGATTGGGATCGTATAAGAACGGCCTACTCATTGGGAACTATGTTACACCTACCCAATGTGATATGTTGTGTGATACATTCATGGTAAGCTTGGTTGCTTATAGTGCCAGCTATTCTAAGCCCGAATGCGAAATTAAGTTTATAGATATGTTGATTTGATTTTGGTTGCATGCTGGCATAAGTTCATGATAGTTCATTATTGTCCTTCTTTGTTTTGATAATCACATTTTAAAAAAAAAAAAATTTTTAAAAAAAAAAAAGCGAGTATTATTGCGTGTCTAAAACCTTTGACTCTCACCAACATTATTGTTGACGTTTTAAGTATCATTTTCAGGTGAGTAACATGAGAAAAGTAAAGTTAGGAAGATTGGCTATAAAGAACGTATTATGCATGCGTAGTGCCTAGTTTTCATCGAATTTGTTTTGAATTGAGTATTATTGTTTAGGTTTGGATTTATTCATTATATCTTTGTATTGGAGTGACTCTTTTACCTCAATACAAGACTCCTTTTCTTGTGTTTGGTATTGTCATGACACTTTGTGTCCATATTAACTTTGTCTAATGCATTGTAGTTTCTCTATTGTTGACACCATTGTGTTGTGATGATACCCATGACATTAACGCTTAAGTTTTTCGCCTTAGCTGGTGTGCCAGATTGGTATCAAGAGCCAATGTTTAATAAGAAGAGTTGTTGATCTAGACAATGACGCTAGAGTCCTTCATATAGCTGCATTATAGGGTTTAAGTGTTTAATTACGTAAGTATTATATTTTCTCGCTTATCCGAAAGTTTTAAATTATTCTATTTTGTTTATTATTATCTAATATAATATATACTAATACCTTATTATTATTTTATTTATGTCTCCCCTACCCGTAAGAAATTCCGTTGGGGAATCGTTGTCCCAACTGGACTTAAGCGCTATACGGATCCAGCGACACGACTTAAAATGAAACGGACGAACCGCAAATGCGGAATACCCATCCGTGCCGAGTTGAGGAAAAGTTAATTATGAGAGAAGTGGAAGGAAAATGGATCATGAAGAAGAAAATGAGAATGATTTCAAAGGATGACACAGTCTCTGAATTCCCTGGATACACATCATCTAAAGAAGAAGAGGATAAAGAAGAGGAGGAGGAAGAAGAAGAAGAGGATGAAGACAAGGATGAAGAAGAGGAGGAAGAAGAGGATGAAGTAGAGGAAAAGGAAGAGTCGGAAAAGAAGAGATCAAATGAGGCGTCAGAAATGGGATCAAACTTTGAGCCTCCACGTTATGCAGCAATTGACAATGAAGTAGAGTCAGATCTCGAGTCCACAACAAGGAGTGAACCCAAGTGTAAGGAGATAGAAAATACTTATGAGAGTGGCGGTCGAACCAAACCAAATTCATTTTAGCTATTCCGCCTATATGTTACCCGACTATCCATCTTGTTTCATGTTTTGAAAAATTTTAGTTCGTTTTTCTTTATGGTTGGAGCCATGTTTAGGAATGTTTATTTTTGACTTTTAGATTTTCAAGTATTTTGATATTATGACTTAAGTATTTGTTGGATTATTTCCGCGTGTGATGAGTTGAATGAATTGAATTATGTGTTATGTGGTGTGTTAACCTTAAGAAGTGTCGTCATAGGAGGGAGTACATTTGTGAAAGGGGGCCATATACAATTATGTGGCCAACATAAATAAATACATGCACACAACACAAGTGGACTTGCAAGTATGGTTACATGGATTGATGTTTACACGTTATATGTTAGTTATACTTGTACGCATATGGTTATGTATAGAGTATGATAAGAATATGGGATTGGAATCCTTATTGTATCGTCTAATGTTATAAATTTTATCTTTTTATAGAAATGGCTCCATCCCGAAGAAGCGGTCCTAGCAACGATGAGAACCCCGACATTGCTGCTATCATCGCGCAACAATTGCAAAACATCATTCCTCAAATCGCACACTAAGCATAATAATGTGAACAATGCAATGCTATGGTGGAAAGGAGGGAATGATATAAACAAATGATGTTCTAATAAGAAATACTGCTTGTAATCCCCGAGACTATGATGGGAAGGGTGGTGCAGTAGCACTTACTAGATGGATTAAGAAAATGGAGTCTGTGATAGAAAATAGTAGATGTATGGAAAATCAAAAGGTCAAGTATGCTGCAAGTTCGTTCATAAATAAGGCCTTGACTTGGGGGAACACCCAGGTTCAGGCAAGGGGTCGTGAGGCTGCTATAGGTATGTCATGGGTTGATTTCAAGGCATTTCTTGTGGAAGAGTTTTTTCCAAGTAACAAAATAGAGAATATTGGATAGTGAATTATGGAAACATACTATTGTTGGGGCTAATCAAGCAGGGTATCACTAATTGTTCCATGATTTGGCAACAATATCCGACACTATGGTAACATCCTGAATCGAAGCGCATTGGGAGGTATATAAATGGATTGCCACCTTAAATTCGTGGAATGCTCTGAGCAAATCAACCAACCACGATACAGAGTGCTATTCTTAAGGCCGGGATACTTACTAATGAGGCGGTCCATTGTGGTACATTGACAAGGAATAGCAACAAAAGAAAGGAAGTGGAAGAAACAAGTAAACAAGGAGGTTCATGGAAAGATAATAAGAAGGCAAAAGTGGAAAAAGGATTTGTGGCGACAACCCCTCCTAGAAATGAAAATCACAGGCTTATTCAATTTCATTACTGACATTTCACATTTATGCACTTAACCAATCCTATGCTTACCCTAGGTGTATAGTCTCTACGATTCTAATTATACATAGGTATTATATTTTTATCACCATGGTGGCCAATACTCTATACATGTATTTTTGAAAGTCGCATAAACTATACACATACTACCTACGTTATTACTAACGCGCCTACAAGGTCTAAGTCTAAGAAATCCTAACGTGACATCCAAAATCTCTTAGACCAAGGCTCTGATACAAACTTGAAACACCCTTTAAACGACACTAGATTTTTTTTTTGAAAATACTCACATTTGGACTTTACAAACAAACTATAAGAAATTTGAAACATACATCAAAACTATTAACATACACAAGCTCGTTAACATTTATAAGAACAATACATGATAACCTAAAAATGAAAACTCGAAGCACGAAAGAGATATAAACATTTTGTAAATAGAGGTCAATACGCCTTATTCATTAACTTGCATACGCCGTATTGAGTCCAAAAATGGATACTCCGTATTCAAAATATGAATACTCCATATTGGATCCATAGTTGGATACACCGTATTAAATAATTTGAATACTCCATATTGGGTCAAAGAACTAAATAAGCCGTATTTAATAGCTTGAATACGCCGTATTGGGACCACAGATAGAGAACTCTGCAGAATCTGCAGAAAACCTAAAACCATAAAACCAACTTTCTGTAACAAACCTAAAACAACCAAAATACTGCATTTAACCAATTTACCTTTGACCACTTAATTCGCCAATATAATTCTTTGACTTTAACAAGTCAATGGGTCATAATGCCCTTAATCCAAACACCCTTAAACCATACATACAACTACATAATCACTTCACTTTTCATTATTCACATAAATAAATTCAAGACTAACATTAGACATATTGACCTCAACGTTTTGAGCACAAAATGATAATGACACAATATTTAACACAAGAAATATACCAAAATAAAAGTGTACACTTAGGGCTTCAACTTTAATGTCTCATTGATCCAAAGAGGGTCTTCTACCGCCCAAAGTTCCCCCAAACAGTACTTTAATCACATCAAACTCGCTTTCTCCTTACCCTTGTTTACTCCATCGCGAACTATAAAATTTTTATAAATTATTATCTGTAAGCACAAAAACGTTAGTAAGTATATGACCTAAACAACATTAATCCAAGTTATAACAAGTGATTTAAATAGCTATAACCACATCAAGGGTACATTATAACATTAACAACCTACTTTCAAATGCCAACCTTTCAAAAGCATATGATTATGCTAACATTATAAATTTACCAGCATTGGATCCAAGCTACTTAACATTCATAACTCCTTGAAACACTACATCATATTACATCATAATTTAATAAAATTGACATTAGGATAACATTAACAAGTTTAGTCAATATAATTACCTTGATTATACCTCTAATTTTCCTACTTGAAACTCAAAGCTTGTTCCTCCTTTGCTCCCTATAGGGAATTAACCATAATAATAAATAATTAGTGTTTAGAATCATAAATTAATAACCTCTAACCATTATACTCAAAATTCATTACATAAACCCTAATTTTTTGGATTGAATAGCTACTTACTTGCTGAGGGATATGCAATTAGAGACTCTTATTAACTTATAATATTTTCCCTCTTGCTCAATTTCTCCAATTGGTCAAACCCTAGCTTTTCCCTCTTTCTTCTTGATTGGTGTCGACATGAGACACAAACACACTCTTGAAATAGATGCGAATACCTAATCCTCATCTTCTCTTCCACTTCCCACCTAATGCTTGTGCCTTTACGATGTTTCTATTATACTTTCACCAATGAAATCACTTTGTTGCGAAGTTTCCTTGATTTCCTTCCTAGAATTATCACCGATTCTTCTCAAGAGGTTAACGTCGGATCAATCTTTATATCATCCAAAGTGATTACAGTTGACTCGTCAGCTAAGCACTTTCTTAAATAAGGCACATGAAAGGTATTGTGAATACATCTCAATTCTTCGAGTAACTCCAAAACATAAGCTACTTCTCCAACTCGCTTCCAAATCTTAAACGGTCCTATAAACCTTGGGCTAAGTTTTCCTTTTTCTTGAACCGAAACACATCTTTCCATGGCAAAACTAATGCGTAAATTGTTTTGAATGATTTATTACATGTTTTAAATTTATAAAACTCGTCTATCAATGTCTACACGCACTAACGGACAGAGAACTCGGTCGTATGTAGTGCAGGACTTGGTAAATCCGATGTCGTCCCAAGAGCTAAGTTGTATCGGTTTTAATTTGAAATGTGACACAAGTTTGAAAATGGTTTTGAGTTGATTTGGAATCTTAACAGGAAAATAAATGCGAAAAGTAAATGAATTGAGAACAGTCAGGGAGAAAGGCGTCCTAACCTAGTTATTTTATTACTAATGCTATGACATGTTTCCTAGTGAAATGTCTAGATATCATTTTATTAGTGGTTCTAATATCAACAGACCCGAATTGACATTTGAGGTATGTCTAATACTTCCTACGATCCTAATTCCCTGAAAGTCACAAAGGTAGGGCATCTAACTTGTAGTGATTAAACCTCAACTATTCTAAAGACTTGTCTATAACCTATATAGATTATAAACCCCCTTGAAAGAGTTCATGAGCTTTTTAAATATTTAATGTGATTAAGGTGGTAATCTGGTTAATTCCTACACTAATGCCAACTTGTCTTAGTACCCTGCTGATCCTAAGTTCAACATGCCAGCCTAATAAGAGGGCTAACAAGATCTAAACCACCATCAGTACTACCAAAACACAAGGACCAATGACAGACAATAAGGATATCTAATTCAAATGATAAATGAATAGGAAACCATCATAACATAAGTAATTTCATAACTAGGCAAGCACTAGAAGTGCTTAGCCACTCATAGCAACAACACAGTAAGAAACAATGAAAGAGATCTTGGATTAAAACATCATAATTCTTACAAGATGTGTTTATGAATGATTAATAAAAAAAGTAAGTAAAGTGACTTCTCCTTTGGAATTTTGGTGGAATTCTTCGAGCTTTGGAAGCCTTAAATCGTCCCTATGACTCTTATGTGAAGGTGATGTCGAATGTGCATAATGAGGGCTCTATTTATAAGTTTTGAATTGGTTACGGCGTAACTAGTGAGTTATGTTACGACGTAACCATGCTGATGAGGGCTTCCATAATGCAGGCTTAAAATGGGTTACGGTGTAACTGTAGAGTACTAGTTATGCCGTAACTATGACTGGCCCTTTCACCATCACTAGAGTATTTCCATATGGCACTGTTGAGCTTTCTCAAGCCAACGGGCCAAATTTCAAAGTGAATGGTCATTTGTACCTCAGAAAACCCATTAAAATGGACTAAAATACTAAAATATGAGTCATTATGTTACAAATATGTTTGTATTGTGTTTTTATGTCTTATATGTACAAAGGATTAAAAACAAAGCTAAAACGGTAATTTTCGGGTGACTTTCAACGACGTTTTTACGTTTATCGAGGTTCAAACTAAGTCGTTAATATTCCATGATCATTCCATTAGATAGAGCGCGAAATTACGAGTCTATTGGTACCTTACTTGACCCCCGGATCTTTTTTATTTGAACCCTTTCGCGCCATTTTTGAACCTTTACTTGTTAAATAAAGCAGGCCATTTTAAAAAAAGATAAAAGGACAATAATTAGGTAGTAAATACGAAACACTGCTCTAGTGCAGTTGGTTTCGTATGGTTTATTAAAACCTCATACGAGAGGACACAAGTTTGAGCCTGTATGAGGGTTTTATCCCCTCAAGCCACGTCAGCTGCCACGTGGACGCCACGTGGCTGCTACGTGACCACCGTTGAACCTACCGGAGCACTGTTTTGGCGGTGGTCCTGCGGTGGTTCATGGTGGTCCGCCACCGTTAACCGGTGGTCTGGTGGTGGTTCACGGTGGTCCGCCACCGTTGACCACCGTTGACCGATGGTCTGGCGGTGGCTTCTTGATGGTGCCGGAACAGTTATCATGCCACGTGGCACCACTCAGATGGTGACATGTGGCCTTCTATTGATTAAATACAAGTTTAGGTACGAGGCACTATTCAATACAAGGATCAGAAAAAAGTTCAGTATGAGGATCAGAAGGTTCATTAATGATTGGGGAGTCAGTACCAAGTGAGGATCCCGAGCGTTCTAGAAGCGTATCATAGATGGATCTAAGAATTTACAGCTGGCAATGATTGGAGCCAATGATTGGAAATTATGAGCTGTCAGGGACACGTGGCATCTTATAAGTGGTGTGAACACGTTGTTAGATCTCGAACACTGTTATGGAAACTTGCCTTTATCGCTCTCTCCGACAAGTACCAAACTACCCCTTGATCTTGAGCTCTCATTGGAAGATGACCTGAAAAGACGAAAATGCCCTCATTGGGCTTGGGCTATATAATGTAAGCAGCAGACGCATGCAAGGGGTGTTAGATTTAGTTTATTTTCATAGTAGTGTAGGTTAGTTTTAGGAGTAGTGTAGTATAGTTTTAGCTTAATTTAAAAGCTTTTATAGCTTATTTAGCTTATTGTAATCAACTCTTTTTAGCTTATGAATGAAGATGCTTTTTATTAAGGTTGGTTTTTATTAAATGCTTATTATTTCTTTTTGCTTATTTTCTTATGCTTATTCTTCTACTCCTTTTCTTTTGCTTATTTCCAAATAAGCTCATGCTTATAGCTTATTTTTAAATCCGATCTCTTAAGCTTATATTCTAATAAGCTACTTTCATAGCTTATTTAGACTAGCTTATATATATATGAGTTAATTGCATTTTTGGTCCCTGTGGTATGGCCAAATTGCAGGTTTGGAATCCTAACTTTCGAAATTGCAGTGATGGTCCTTATTTTCAAGTTTTTGTTGCAAATTTGGTCCCGGGCCAGGACCAAACCTGCAATTTGGCCAAACCACAGGGACCAAAAATGCAACCCAAAAGGACCAAATCTGCAACCCAAACTTGAAAATAGGACTCATCACTACAAATTTCGAAGTTAGGTTCAAAAACCTGCAATTTGGGCAATACACAGGGACCAAAAAATGCAATTTACTATATATTATATATATATATATATATACTATTTTATATATATACTATATATATATCATTATATATATATATAAATATTGGTTCCCTTTTCACACTTGGAATTTTTTGCATTTGGCTTTTTCGTTCCTAAGTGTGGGGGTAAAACATGATATTTTTGAACATTGAGGCCAATGTTTCATTCTAAGTGTGGGGGGATTTCTGTCGAAATTGATCATACCTGTTGCCTGTCCGTGTCCCGTGCAACCTCGTTTTAACCAAAATTTTGCTTTATTTTATTATTAACAAAAAAAAATCTCACTTAGTTATTGTTAGATATGTGAATAAGTAGGCCCGTAGAACTAGGTAGCTGTTGACTTGACCGAGTTATGCACTCTAGCTTTCCCCTTAGCCTTTTAGACTAAGCGTTTACTAAACTTTAAAATTTTACAAAGAACGAAAAATGATAGAGTTGAATATAAGTTAGATGCTAAGCGTGGAGTAGTTGGATCTCTTTAGAGCTCATAGAGGTTAATTGTGGCTTTTTGCTCCCACCAGCTTAATAAACGTTATATAATTATTAAATAAATAAAGTTACTTTGGTTTTTGTGATTCTTAGTTTTGACCCCTTCGTAGAGATTCCTTATGGTGAAAATAAGGTACACATCGATGTTCTGTCAGTGTTGTGGGAAAATAGGCTACCGGGTCTTGTCGGTTAGGACGCCCGATGTCTCGGTAGTTAAAAGACCACATGACTTAAAATTTGGCTAAAATAATAATAATAATAATAATAATAATAATAATAATAATAATAATGTAATAAACTGAAGCTGAAATAAGACCACTGCATCTTGTCGTTTAGGACGCCCGATGTTGCAGTCGTTTAAAGGGTGGAGGTAATAATAATAATAAGAACTATGGGCTGATTAAAGATTACTGGACCATGGTCGGCTCGCATACCGATGTGACAGTTTTCAAAAGAAAGCCCATAGTAAGAATAATAAATCCGAGACTGATAAAAGTTTATTGGACCATGGTCGGCTCGCATACCGATGTGACAGTTTTTAAAAAGGCTGAGGGTCTCCTGGTCGAAATAAGACTCGTGGACCATGGTCGGCTCGCATACCGATGTGGCAGTTGTTTAAAGGACCGAGGGATAATAATGTTGCAATAATAATAATAATAATAATAATAATAAAGCCAAATTTCGACTCCGGGGTTATCTAAATAAAGCTTCCGTCTCTGGACTCGTAGTTGAGTTGTTTCGGATGAAATAAAAAGGATAACCCCTAAATCATGCGAAATTAGAACCTTAATGTGGACCTTATTCTCACCATATCGTCTCTTTAGGAAAGGATTTCAAACTAATTATGGTCTAAATCGGGCACCTTTATGATAATAAGGACATAATTTATTTGTCACCAATAATAAAAATAAAATCCTTAGAGGACTTAGGAATAAGGGAGCGAAAAGTGGCTCATGTGTACACAATTAGCTTTATTGAGTAGTGTTAGCATTTAATCTTATATTTGGCTGTGATTTCGTTTTAAGCTTTGTTTGAGGATTGTAAAAGTCGAGGATGACGAACTCCCGTTCTTTGAGCCTTGTTAAATAAATTTTATAAAAAATTTTATCTTAGTTTTTATCTATTATTGAATAAGTGGTTAAAATGGGGGCACTTTAGAAATAAATAATTTTTGAACCTTGTTAATGAATCTTTTCTGTTCTTGTTTGATTGTGAGGGGTCATAAGTTAAGGGGGTTTTAATTATTTATTTATGAGCGTGGTTTATAAACATTACGTGTGTGACCAGCAATGGCTAAGTATGGGGGAATTTAATGTGTGCTAAAACACACATTATTTGTACCCCAGAAAACACATTAAAACGGACTAAAATATTAAAATATGAGTAATTATGTTGCAAATATGTTTTATTGTGTTTTTATGTCTTACAGGTCCAAAAGATTGAAAACAAAGCAAAAACGGTAATTTTCGGGTGACTTTCGACGAGGTTTTTACGTTTATCAAGGTTCAAACGAAGTCGTTAATATTCCATGATCATTCCATAGGATAGAGCACGAAATTACAAGTCTATTGGTACCTTACTTGACCCCCGAACCTTTCTTATTTGAACCCTTTCACATGATTTTTGAACCTTTACTTATTAAATGAACCAGGCCATTTAAAAAAAAAGATAAAAGGACAATAATTAGGTAGTAAATATGAAACACTGCTCTAGTGCAGTTGGTTTCGTGTGGTTCATTAAAACCTCATACGAGAGGACATGAGTTCGAGCCTGCATGAGGGTTTTATCCCCTCACGCCACGTCAGCTGCCACGTGGATGCTACGTGGCCACCGTTGAACCTACCTGATAAGTGTTAAATTGTATACATTAAATACCCAGGATTTTGCTAATAAAAGCTAAAAAATATGCCAAAAAATGGAAATATGTGTGCTTTTGTGTCATAATGTGCAGGAAAGGATATCAAAGTCAAAAAGAGCAAAAACAAGCCAAAACCGAAAAGAAACGAAAGAGACAAGTGACATGAGGAAAGATATCAAAGCCGGATCAGCCTGACAAAAGGAAAAAGTCAAAAGAGGTCAAAAACAAGAGAAGAAAGTCAATGAAGACCCAATTGAAGTCAAAGGATCAATAATGACAAGTTTTCAAAGTTCAAGGGCTTATTTGGATGTTTTGAAAGTCCAAGGACCAAAGATGTTAAAGTTAGAAAGTTGGTTTATAAAGAGGAAAAAGGAGATAGCAACTACAAGGGCCATATGTGTTAATTCTTAAAGTTATTTTACACTACAATTGTGGAAGAGAAACACAAGGACTAGTTGTGCATATATCACAATCTTTCAAACTCATACGCGGGCAAATCTTTCCCCTAACAACCTTACAACTGCTTTTCCCGCCAAAACTCAAAACAAACCAAACCTCTCCAAACCCTTCCCTGTTTCTTCCTATACTCACCCCACCTCGTATTTACAAGCTTCCACATCATCTTGCACACGTGGCAGTCTTTAATTGGTTCGAACACATCACCAATTGGATCCAACGGCTTAAATTCAAACAAAAGAGATCCAACGGCTATGAAGGATTGAAGCTCTCATCTTCTCTTCATCCTCATCTATAAATAAGAGATAGTTAGTGGTAGTGTGAGAGTTTTTTTCTTTAGGGAGTGTTAATTTTTCAGTTTTCTTTGTAATTTTTCCTTTTTAGCTCACGAGTACTATTCACTTTTTGAAATTAAGCTTTTACAGTTTTCAATCCAGTTGTACTCTTTGTTTCATCTCTTGTACTCTTCTTTTAAAAGAAATAAAGCAAGTTGAGTTGAGTTTATTTTCAAGTATTCATGTTATCAATTGTTTTTAGTTAATAAGCTTGTAATAAGCTAAATTTAGCTTATTTTGTTTTCTTAAAGTTCAAAAATTGTTCAAATGTTATTAAAAGTTTTCTACATACTGTTATTGTCTACTTTTGTTCACCTATATTCATTTGAGTGCAATTAGATTGATTTTGGAAGCTTATGGAGTAATAAGCTCAAAGAAGCTTATTGAGCTTAAGTACTTGGTTTAGAGGCAAGGTGCCAATTAGGAAATTGAGTTTTAAAGCCACTCATTCAGAAAGAGTGGCTAGTGTCTGAGATTACAAGTTCAGGTTTCACTCTCTATATTTCACTTTAGCATTTGAATTTTATTTTAGTAGCTTATTGTGTTGCTTTTTGGTGCTTAAACCTGCTTTGTTTTGTTTAGTTAGCTTAGTGATGCAAATGTCTAAAGTTGTTGTAGTTAGATTCCATTAAGGTTTCATCTTTTCAAATCCTGTCATATAGTAGGATAAGCCTAGCTGATAAACTAGCTTATTCCTGTTAATAAGCTAGTTATTTTAGTGCTTAGATAGCTTAAATAGGTTAGTTATAGTTTGAGTAGATATAAGGTTTAAACAGTTTTAGCTTTAAAATAGATTTTAAGTGCAATTTAGTTTGGACAGTTCATATTAAGTAGTGTTTGGGTTAAGGCATGTTTGACCTTTAGAGTCAATATAATTCTGTCAAAGCTCTTTACATAGTTGAGGTTTTTAACATGTTCAAGTTTTAAACAGGTTTTGAGAATTAGTTAGTAGTTTTTCAAAATTTATAGCTCAAAAAGTCTTGCCAGCACCAGGGCAGTTTTTAGTTCAATTAGATTTAGTGTTAAGTGTTTCAAAAGCATTTTAGAATTAAATTGTGGTTAATGCAGGTTTAGTGACATTTAGATAGTGAGTTCATAAGTTCTAAACTAGAAATTTAGGCCTGCACTTGTAGTTTACCAAGTATATCAGCATAACAGCAGTATTAACTTAGTTAATACTGCCGTTGCTTATCATTTTTAAAGTTTCTTTCTAGCATTTGAAAGTAGGAGTTAGAAATTTGTTTTAAGCATCTTAGTAGTATTCCATTA